>PYAF01001544.1:365297-394880 GCA_007407185.1 Glycine tomentella
GTTACAATGAGAAAGAAAGTGGAAGAAACAATTTATGTTTAAAGAACTTAAAGTATAAACGTTTTTAATGAAAGGGAAAAAATTACCTTGCCAATAATCATTTTTGCACTCTCTTATAATTTTGATAATAAATATTATCTTTTTTTAGTTTGTTAATCAATGTTCTAAAAATATTGATTTATAAGATCCTTCTCAAAATTAGAACTAATAAATATTTTCTTTTTATTTCTTATATATAGAAACAAAGATAGTAATAAATATAGTCGCATTTAAAATCGTTATTCTTTGTTAAAAAATGTTAGAAATTTACAATTCTAATAACATCAATTTAATTAAAGATAAATAATTAAATTAAATTATTTGAAAATTTAGGTTAAATGAAATCTTTTAAAACTTAGGTCGTAATAAATAAATTTTTTATCCCTCTAATATCCCTTGTAGCATAGGTGGAGACAGGGGCATTCACTCACACGAGTCACACCCACAATAGTCGGGGCCAGCTTCAAAGTACAAGGTTGCTAGCACCTCCACATTGTCTCCTACTCTTACTGTTCTCTTCTCTTCTCCTCATTCATATTTTCCATTTTTATTTTTTCTAATAAAACAAAACAAAACAGAAGCACCGCTCTTTTCTCTCCGAAATCTCCATCTCCCTTCACTTCTGAGCTCTGGACGAGATCCCAGATCTCACCATCTTTCACGCACTCTTCCATCAGATTCACCCTTTCATTTAAAGCAAATTCATAACTTGAAGGTTCATGGCTGCTCCACCGGCAAGGGCTCGTGCCGATTACGATTATCTCATAAAGCTTCTCTTGATCGGTGACAGCGGTAAAGCTTTCTTTTTTGTTTAATTAATTAATTTGTTGGCAAAAAAATGTTTTTTTTATAAATAAAAACAAGGGGAAAAATGTGATTTAAGATTGGGGCTATTTTTCTGTATAAAGGTAAATGATGGATTTCACTAGGGGTTCCCTTCTTGTAATTTCTTCATTTTTATTTTATTTTAATCTCGAATAGTTGAGTTTGGAGTTCGTGGCAAATGCACATTAGTTTTTTTTTTTAAATCGTGAAAGGTTTGATCTTTTCATGATCTGGTTCGAGTCAGCGTTTGAATCATTGTTTCTGTTGTTGTGTCGCAAATTCTGGTGTCAAGAGGTTGAATTGCAAATTCGAGCTGATCTATCTGGTTATCGTTTAAAATTAACCTTCTCTTTGATCTGTTAATCATTTGTTTAATTCAAAGTATTTGCTTGCCACATGTTCTTGTGTTGTTGATTCCTTCATTTCCTTTTTCCCTTTAAGAAAAAGAGTAAACAGTGTATGCACTGACGGTGTAAAGGATTTTTACCATCCAATTACAAATGGCTATGTATGATAAGAATAACCATCTTAAAAGTTATATCAAGTTATCAACGATGATTTCTGATTAGTCGATTGTGTAAAAGTTTTTACACTAATAGTTCATATAAATTAATCTCAAAGTTATGGCATTGGTTGATGCCTCAGGATGGATTAGAAGTATTTTAATAGGCAACATAGTAATCACAGTGGAATAGTTGTGTTGCTTTTGTCTGAAACATAGCTGTAAGTTATCCTCTAATGTTTTGTCTTTTTGCAGGTGTTGGGAAAAGTTGCCTCCTTCTTCGTTTCTCAGATGGTTCTTTCACCACTAGTTTCATCACAACTATAGGGTACGTTTTTACAATTTAGGAATAAATCTGCGGAATTTTGTTTGCCATCAGTTTCTCTCTCTAACTTCACAAGGCTTACCTTCCTGATGTAGCATTGATTTTAAGATAAGAACCATTGAGCTTGATGGCAAACGGATCAAGCTCCAAATTTGGGATACTGCAGGGCAGGAGCGGTTTCGGACAATTACAACTGGTAAGATTTATGATTCTTAAAGGTATTGTTATATTGATTTTAGTATCATTGTATGACACATGGGCACTCGTTGCTTACCAGTTGGCATCTGGTTTGTGGCACTTCCTGATGTAGGATTAAAAGATAGTAAAAAAAAAAAAAAAGGGAGAAATAGTACTGAGAAAAATATAAACATAAAGAAAACTAGAGAAAAGAGTGACCGGATAGAAATGGGAAGTAACCATTGAGAAACATCATAATTGTTATTCAGTATCAAATCTGATGACTGATATGTTAGACTGTAATGTATAGGTAATATGCAGTTCAAGTTCGAAGATAATTCTAACTACTTAGGATATGGCAAAATTTGAATCCCCTAAATTATGTCCCAGCTGATGCCTAAAATAGTCTCCTGCTCCTTGCTTTTTTTATTGCCATTATACTACTGAAACCTTGTAGAACTTATAGTTGAATAAGTTTTTGGGAGGCATGGAGCAGCTTCCATGTATATTTTTTACTCAAGTTAATTGTTGACTGTTATTTATGTAAAGATACTAGAACTAGTGAGCCTATATTTAATTTATGTTAGATGTATATTATGGAGATTCCTTTAGGAGAGTTGGGTTTTGGAGGCAATTTTTTTTTTTTTTTAATTAAGAGAGTTATACAATGTTTATCCTGTGAAAGGAGGTGAGGGAGACCAAAAAAGGCATTAGAGGAAATCCTCCAGGGAGATCTTGGCCTAAATAATATTCCTAGTTTTGAATTGTGTCGAATGACATCGTGTGATCCATGTGGTCGACCTTACCTAGTGGGATAAGGCTTTGTTTTGCTGGCGTAGAGTAATATAATGTTTATCCTAAACATACCCGTAGTATTAATGTAATCAAGAGTTAAACTTCAGGCGTATCCGTACTTTACCATTGTTTCATTCATGTTACCCTAGAATTCTTGTATCTTTCATTGTTTTTTAGAAAAATGCACAAGTGAGAGTATTTGTCATTTTAAGTTTTTTGTGCTACATGTCTTTTCCTAAAATCTCTTTTTTGGCAGCTTACTATCGTGGTGCTATGGGCATATTGCTAGTCTATGATGTTACAGATGAAGCATCATTTAACAGTAAAGTTCCCAGCTATTGCTTAATTTTGAAATTTGCAAATCTGTTCACACTCACAACTATTCAAACTTTGAGGGCTTTTCCATCTTGAATATTCATCCTGCTTCTACTAATTTCAGATATCAGGAATTGGATTCGCAATATAGAGCAACATGCTTCAGACAATGTTAACAAAATACTGGTGGGGAACAAAGCTGATATGGATGAAAGCAAAAGGGTAAGCAAACTTCGTTTGCAATGTTTCATGAAAACTCATTTTTATATTTTTCCTCACATCTTTCAAACACCAATTTGATTTGAAAAACAGATTTGCAGAGATAAGATCAAAGGGGCTTAAAAAACCAACCATTACTGTCATCAAATGTTCTTCCATCATTGTTATGCAAGTTTTACTGATAGTTGATTTTCATCATTGAGGATGTTAGAGAAATTATGTTACTGCTTGTGAATGAAACGTATTTTTGTTGCTGGGATGGGGAGGTTTGAAAGGGGATTGAGTTTTGATTTGATGCCATTAATTGAAGTGGTAACATCCGGATCTGGGAGCCTCCTCTCTCTTATGTATGTATGCATGCATGTCAGGTTTGAAATGTTTCTGATTATAATATACCTTTGGCTTTCTTTTAAGGCTGTGCCTACGTCCAAGGGCCAAGCACTGGCTGATGAGTATGGGATCAAATTCTTTGAAACTGTAAGTGGCATATACTTGGAAAATACCGAAACCCTGAACTTTTATGTTATTATGCTCATGAAAAACACTATTGCAGAGTGCAAAGACAAATCTAAACGTCGAGGAAGTTTTCTTCTCAATAGCAAGAGATATAAAACAAAGGCTGGCTGACACTGACACCAAGGCAGAGGTATTTGAACTTCCTCTCTTATTATTTTAAGCATTACTATTATCATATACCCAACTTCTCTTTTTCCACCTTATTTTTCTTGCTATTTGTCTCTTTATTTTTTCATCACATCATTTATCATATCTATTAATTTCTCCCTGTCCTTCTCTTCCGTCCAACCACACACCCCAAAAATGGTTCCAATTTCAATACTTTAATGCGTTAGTAGTTTCCTCTCCCCAAAGCTCTCTTATCTCCTCAAGTTGAATATCAGTGATATTTTCATTGCAGCCATCAACAATCAAAATCAACCAAGACCAGTCAGGAGGGGCTGGACAGGCTGCACAAAAATCGGCTTGTTGTGGTTGAGGACAAATATTACAAATTGGAGGCAACAATCTTTCCAAGAACAAGAAGGAAAGAAGAAATTACGTGTATAATGATCATGATGCTGACTTGTGCTTAACCTTGTCATTCTTTATAAATTTGTGTGTGATAAGTAGTGTCTCTGACTTTTTTAACAAGTTACATTAAATCCAAAACTAAATGTGATTGTGGTGATTGCATGTCTAACTGCCCCTCTCTTTCTTTGGTTGGGGGACGTGAGATCCATTGAATTTTGATTTTTTTTTTTTTTTTCCTTTGACTGTATAAATGCGATGGCCTGTGCTGGATCGGTACACATTTTGAAATTTTGTTCTGAATGGGCAATATGGTGAAATATAAATACAACCCGCATATTTAATTATTTGGCATAAAGCTGATATAAAATATATAGGTTTTAATTATTCATTTGGTCTCAATAGTTACAAAAAGCTTTTCTTTTTAGTGCTTGTACTTAAAAATATTTTCTTTTAGTCTTTATACATATCATTTTTAATCTTTTTAATCCTCGTTGTAGGGATTAAGAGATTAAAATGATGTCTATAAAATAAAAGATTAAAAAATGTATAGAGACTAGAAATGAATGTTTTTAAACATAGGACTAAAGAGGGAAGTTTTTGTAATTTTAGGAACCTAATGTCATAAAAGTTTGATAAAATTAAATCAGATCTTACTAGTACTTTCTGAGTTTGAGACTTGCTTTGCGCTAGAGTGAGTAGCAATGCTAAGAGAATTTGACATGTTATTGTTGGCAACATTGTCCGTCTACAACTCGTTATTTCACGCAACAAACGGTTTCATGAATATTCATCATTACGTATTAGTTTTCTTCCTTGAAAGAAAATTGTGCTGCAGCAACCCAACCACCAACCTTTACAGTTCACAGTTCACAGTTCACACAACATTCAAAAGCAAACTTCGGAATTATTGGAGAGAAGGTCAACATAATCTAATAAGCTGTACTCTTGATCATTTTCAGACAGTGTATTCCTTGGAGGGCGCCCATCACATTGATCTGTCTTCAAGTTGTCCCAAGAAAGGTTACTCATGAAAAGAACACAAACATAACTATGCCAGTCTAAAAATTAAAGATAAAGAAGGCACTAGATGATTTAGTCAAGTTGAAAGCTTCAGGACGTAATTGATTAAAATAAGTTTTCTATCATAACAACTGAAATGCTACCAAAAGGAAGAGTTGTGGAGCTGTTAAAGTTGCCTCCAGAGGTTGATGAGAGTTTAGTTGCATTGGACCTTGAGAATATTAATAAAATTAAACCTATAAACTATTGTAATTTTTTGACAAAGGTTATCTTTGTATTGTTTCAAGGTTGAAACTTGAAAGTTAAAACCATACATGGGGCAACTTATCCCCCCTTTTAGAGTTCCTTTGTGGGTGGAAGGCTCATACGAGATGATAATTATTGCTCATAAATTTTTTCATGCTTTAAGGAAGCACTTGGTAAGGGAAAGAGGAGCAACAACAAATTGGATATGAACAAAGCTTATGGCAGAAAGGAATGACCTTTTATTGAAAGGGTTTTACTTGCATTTGGTTTTGAAGAGGGAGGCTTTTTCTATTAGCTTTTGCCTTAGTATTGCTGCTTAGTGCTTTTGATATTCAATTATTGTCCTAGTGCTATTTATTGGGTTTAGACCTGCTGAGCCTTTTCTTTTGCTGTTTCGTTGGGCCTCAATGCTTTTAATGAATGGGCCCAAAAAAGTAGAAACGCAACCAAACAGACATGACTGCTATGGCCACTACCATCTTTGTTAATGGCACGACCAAGTTGTGTGAAATTCCCCTCTTGCCCACTCATCAAATCCCTACACCCCTTAGACTTCCCTTCACCAAAATCCTGCACCACCCCATCCCCATCCTCCAGCACTACCACGCGACCCCCCTTTGGCATGAGCCAAAACTGTCACGCCACCTTCCCCTACTACTTCCACTTCGTTGAGACCTCCACCCAGCCCAGATCTAAGTTGCACAACACCACAACCCAAATCCAAAACATATCTAAGTTGTACCGCACCACCAACTCAGATTTAGAACTGCCACACTAGTGTCGTCCTCCCCATTGAGATCTACACCACCTCACACCACCCATCAAGATCTGAGTGTTTGTGTTGGTTGTGTTGTTGTTTGTATGAGTAGGTGAAGGGGAAGATGAAGGAGAAGAGGAAGGGTGTGGGAAACTTTGGCCCAAACGAAATTACATTTCCGTTTTGTGAAAAAAAAAAAAAGAACGAAAACATGATTCTATTTTATAAATTTCCAAGTGTGTAACGAAAAGGTATTTCTGTTGTGTTTTTGTTTTTTCATTGCATAAATGTGAGTGAAAAAACAAAATACAACAGAAAAATGATTCCGTTACACATGCACAACAAAATCAAATTTCTGTTGTGTTTTATTTTTTAACCCCCATTTATGTAACGAAAATTTCCATCCAAGAAACAATTTGGAAATACAGCTAAAATGCACCCATGTGGGTAGTGCCAATAGCAATATCTGCCATTATTTGCCCACCTTCCTTTCTAGAATCCACCGCCAACCTAAGAGGAACTGTTAGATTTACTTGGATTTATCTTGTATATTTGGAGATAAATAAAAAACACTACATGACACTTGGACGACTCACGAGTTTAGTAGAGTGCCCACAAATTAACAAGTCTAGAAGTCTTGCTCGTTTGATTACACAAGAACATAAGCTTTATCGATAATGTAATAGATAATTCTGTCCACCAAAGCACCTAATACTATTGATTTGTACATAAGCTAACTTATAAAGCTCCGAATATTTTAAGCAAGGCATCCTAAGGTTGCGGAGCCATATAAAAGACACAGGAAAAATGGTAAAAACTGACATATCTTACCATGCACACTAGAATCTATCCTAAGTTACGTTTTCACAAAGGGTTGGGACTTATAGGTTAAGTTCTTCCTTTCCATAAATGCGTTGAAGCTCCCGTGTTGCTGCTTGAAATGATTCTGGATAAAGTTGACAGGAGATAAAAAAATTTGGATAAGTGACATACCAAACAAACGTAAATGTATTTGCGTCTACGGTGGACAGAAGGATTTCATTACCTTTCCAGTTGCGAAATGCTTTCTGATTAATTGGTGCACCAAAAACCGTTTGAATTGTATCAAACAACAAATTTTCCAGGGTACTCCTCAATTCTTGTACTATTTGATAAATAGTCTTCCCATTCTCAAAATAAATGTGATTGTTTGGATGTTTTGTTTTGCAGCCAGCATGTCTCTCAAACTCGTAAGCATTCAGAACCTGATAATGTAAACTATCAATCAGTCAATGGGTAACCTATCACAGATTTTAAGAAATAGAAAAACCTAAATTAAGGTTTGGTCAGGGTGTACACCAGTGGATTACCTTCGTATAGTTACATGATTGACACCCACAAAGATAGCCAGAGCCTTTTATAACTCCACGAAGTTCCTTCATCCATTCAGGAATATGAGTATAGCTTGTTAAACAACGTTTCAAACAAAAGTAATAGACAACAAAGACAAAAATTTACCTCTCGTGACACTGAGATATACTTTACAGGAACTCCATCAAGAATACCAGTAGATATCAAGCTTCTGACATTAGAAGGGAAGCTGTTTGGAGCTTCTTTCTTTGCTGTTTTGAGCTCTTGTTTATTCTTGGATACAGTTTCAGACTTAACTTTTGCTACCTGAAGTGTACTTGCAACTGCATCAGAACTTGACACATCCAACTCTTTCTCGTGGGCTGTTGTTGACACACGAACTGAAGATTGATTATATAATTGATCATACTCTGCAGCAGGCTTACCCACAGGGATAATATCCCTTTCATCTGGGAACCCACCAAAAGAAATAATATTTGTGTCCTCTTTATTATAGGATTCACTAATTGATACAATTGAGTCATCACCTTTGACAAAGGATGCACTAAATGATCTGACATGTGCATCCCCTCTGCTGTAGGTGAGTCCCATTAAAGCGGCATCACCATCCTTGTCAAAGGCTTGCCCTATTGATGCAGACCTTGTCTCAACTGCCCTGTTATAGGCCTGATGTAGATCACCATTACTCTGCCTACCAAAATTATGTCCCTCCAGAGCCTGTATATCATCTTCCTTTACCTGATTTACTTTGACCTTTTTTATTCCACCACATGCTTCAGAATCTTCAATAGAATGAGATATAGACAAACCAAAATCATCTCCATATTGATTGGTGATCATCTTTAATCTCACATTAGAATCATCAGCCAAAACATATGAAGTATTCTTTTCAGTGAAATTGACAGGCCTGGTTTCAGACCCAAATAATCGGCCAATAAATTGGTTTGGGACCGAATGAAAATTGGGATTGATCTCCCAGGGAGGAATATTTACATTTGAAAATCCAGGACTAGATTTTTCATCTGCATCTTCTACAGCTTGTCTCTTGTTTGGAAAAAAATCTACTTCAGCAGCGTCAACAAACCATTGATGAGGTTGTTTTGGTTCAATTTTGGTAGGATTATCAAATACTGTCTCCCTGTCATTAATGTGTCCAGAACCCTTTACCATCCAAAATCCCTTGTTTTGCAAAGACTGCAGAAAAATAAAATAAAAACTTCAACTATGGTTCACATATAACTGTACATCTTTAAAAGAATTGTCTTTTTTTATTTCACTCACTCAAAATGACACAGGATAGAGGAGGATAGTCACATTCTAATATTCTATATAAACAAGAGGGGAGCTATTAATTATATTTAATCATTTTAGTGATTTTCAATGTGATTATTTTTAATAGAGCTTCATTTGTTCACCCGAGTGTGGATGAACTGCTATTTGGTTCATGCTGGAGAACAAGATGAAAATTCAATGATGTCTGCCAAAGGAAATAGGCTTATGGAAGGCATAGAAGGTTGAAAAAAATTGAAAAGATAAGCTATGGATGCACCTAAAGGTTGATTATGTTGAGATCCCACATTGACTATAGATATGACTAAAGTAGAGCTTACAAAGGCTTGGACAATTATCATCTCATGAGCTCACTTTTGGAATTAAGTCCAACTCACATTCAAGAGATTGTGTTACACAACCAGGTATATTGCAATTTGCAGGACATCTCATGGACTGACACCAAGTCTATAATAAAGCAAATAAAAAGCAAACCTACTATGATTGATCCTACAAGTTTGAGCTTCCTAACTAATTAAGAAATTCATGCTTTCCAACTAGCTCATTTAGAAGTAACTTTTGGCATAAGAACGTTTGTCATAGGCTATTTTCCTATAAGTACTTATGCAAGTTATTTGCCAACATGACCCTAATATACCAGTACCAGTGGTTCATCATTTATGTTTACATCTACTTACATGAAGGCTGTCATATACTTCACAATATGAATTTGACTTTCATAACGTGAGGGTCCACTTTAAAAGAAAAGGTGAAGGATCTCAACTATTGATGAGAAAATCAAGGGATTTGATTCTAAATCCATAGTTTGTTATACATGTACATATATCATAGTATTTTCTTGTCGACAAATAGATTCCTCACTTTTTCGTATGATGTGCCCAATGTCATTTGTGTAAACTTTACAGACCCTCGAGTGTCAACACTACCCCCAATTCCCAAAGAAAAAATTAAAAGCATGATTAGCTCCTTAATTCCAATTTCCAATAAGAAACTAACAAACACAGCACTGTGCTACATTACAATCCAACGTGCACTTGACTATTTGTGAGAGGGATTCAGCCCTTACAAAGGAACAAATCGTACAAAACAAAACTTAAGTGAAAAGAAAGAGAGTATTCAAGGCACAATCTAATCAATCCAGTGAAAGTTAAGGATTATAAATACCATTTGCTTCAACTTTTGCGGGTGAAAATATCCCTGAAAAATCCACAGAAAAATTGTTGCTGACTGACTTCAAGTGGTAAAAATGGTGCGTAACAACTCCTGCAACAAGAAAATAACCCTCTCAACACTGTTCACAAACATAATTCAACATCAACAACGAAGGAAAATGCAAACACAGCAAGTGACCAAAGAGAATAAAATAAATAAATATATAAGAATGAATGAATGTTCAGAATTCATTGATATTGTACTTTCAAATAATGATAATTACGACACTACGTATCAATCAAAGGAATTTTAAGAAAAATAAATCACAGAAACTGAAATAGAATAAAAAATTCAACAAGTGCCGCTATTCGACTCGGGAATTGTGAACAAGCGATGGATCACCTACTGAGTAATAACATAGAAGCTTCGAGAAGATTTTACGATCCGTGCCCTTAGGGATGGCCGGAACCCTAACCGGACGATCTTTCCGACGCCGGTGAACGCATAACAGTTTTCAAAGAGAGTGCAGATTCATATGATATGGTAGGGTGTGTGAGGAGCACTGGATCTTTTCTAATCCGAGGGATATAAGATAGAATGAACCTATATTTGTAGGGATGTTCATGGGTGAATTGCGAATTGCAAACCTGATTTGAAATTGATCTGGATTGGTTAGATTTAGTTATTTATGTATTTGAATTAAAATTGAATTAAATTGATGAAAATTGTTTATGTATGTATTGAGTTATGAATTTAAATTTATAGATCTAATTGATTAAAATTGATCAAAAATTTTAATATTGTTTGATTTAATTTTAAATACTGTTAATATCATACTCAAAGTGTTGAAATTACAAATTTTTATAATATTAAGTAGTTATATTTTGTTCATTTGTTTCAGTAAATCTGATTGTAATAAATCTGGTTGTACCAAAATTTATTGTAAAAAATTAGTTTGTAGAAAATAATTGTGATTCATACTATTATAGTAAATCTCATTAAAAAATATTTTATTTTAATTTGTATTAGTTTATTTTAGGATATTATGTTAATGGTATTAAATGAATCAATTTTACTATTTTTAGACATTTTGATAATATTGTGTTAGTGTAAATAATTATTTTCATCTCTGAATGTGTAGAGCACAGACAAATTCGTTCTCGAAAGATGAAAACTCAAATTTTAGTCTCCGAAAGTGAAAAAAGTGTAACAAATTCATTCACAGAGGGACGAAAGTGTCACAAAAATGATTTCCAACATGACTGTTGAATAGATTTGACCAAAATGCTAGTAAATTTCCATTGGATCAAAATGTCAGCAAATTTTCATTGGACAAAAATATCCTATGATATTATTATGTTCCAACAATGAGTCAATGATCTAAGAAGACAACAAATAATTGTAGCAAATTTGCAATCCATGTAATGAATATACTAATTGAATTTTCATCTCTCACAACGAATTTGTCAGCGCTCTACACATTCAGGGATGAAAGTAACTATTTACCCTTAAATGAAACAAAATTTGGGATCTAACAAATTTGTCCAATGGAAACTTACTGACGTTTTGGTCAAATGAAAATTTACTGATATTTTGATCCAATCTATTATGCAGCCATGTTGACAATTAATTTTGTCACGTTTTCGTTCCTCTATGCCATGTAGGCTCTTTCATTAACGATAACATATGAAAATTAACGGATGAATAGATTTGTCGCATTTTTTTCACTTTTGAAGACTAAAATTTGAATTTTCATTTTTCGAGGACGAATTTGTCAAGTCTCTACACATTCAGGGACAAAAATCATTATTTACCCTATTGTGTTAATTATATTGGATATTTTGATGAATCATTATATAAAATAATAATATTAAGAAAAAAAAGATCAAATTTAAATGGATAATCCGTTGATTCGAACCGAACAAACTGTTCATAAACGAGTTGAGTTGGGTTTGATTTTTTTTTTGAAAACTGAACCAATCAAATTTGATTGGGTCTTATATTTAGTTAAAATTATTCTGAACTGACCCACGAACACCCCTATAGTTTTGAGCAAAACTAGAGGTTGGGTTATTCGAAGGCGCACACGTGTGTCGTATAAAATAAATCTGGACCGTTGCTCAAGTGGACTAACTTCTACGACATCTAATTGGTGAGGTGCAAGAGAGACAAGATGGGGAGAAATTTTAAGATGTATTGGGGAGATGGGAAAGGAGAAAAGTGATTGAAAATAAAGATGAGAGAATTAGGAAAAAAATAAAATGAATTTTGGAGTATTTGATTTGAGAAAAATAGATACAAATCTAAGAAGAAAAATGTTAAAATTTCTTCTCACGATGTTTAGCTTATCATGGAAAGAGAAGAGAAATGATATTATAATTAAAAAAAGTGAAAATTTTGAATAAACAAGGGAGTCTATTTTTATTTTCTGAAAACAATTTTCAATTTCAAATTTTGAAGATTTAAAAAATAAGTTTGTTTTACTTTCTTGTTTTCTCTTCTCTAACAATCTGAACGATTCTTCTTTTCGTGCCTCCGACGAAAGTAGATGACCATCCTACACCCACACAAAGTTGAATACGAGAAAGAGAAATCATTCACAAACAAGTGTTGACGAGGAAAAAAAATAAGGCACAACATAAAGCGCACATTTGCACTTTGAAGTTGGAATAGAGGCACGTGCGTAAGAAGAAGAAGAACCTTTGTTTGGGAAGATGACTGGTTGCGGCAATGGCACAAATCGACAGTGACAAAACAACTTCGACATTGGAAATAGAAAACGTGATATCTAGGAACGACGGTGACGGTAGTGAGAGAGGAAGAGGGAGCGACAAAGTTCTTCGTTGATCGAGGCTTCGTCAAATCTGACTTTGAAGAATTGGATTTCGACTCTGACGTACTAATGCGAACAGGCACTCCGATGTGCACAGGCACTCTGACTTCGACGTTTCGATGCGTGTGCACAAAGATAAGTATTCGAGTAGGAAAAAAAAAACGAAGAAAAGATAAATATACAAAGATAAGTGTGGGCAATTCTATTTGTTTTTTTTTTATTTCCACAATCATTCATTTATTTTTCTTCAAAAATACCTCTCTTAAAAATTTAATTTCCGAAACATATATTTCACAATATGTAAATCTACAGAATTTTATTTTCCAAATTGGTAATACTTTATGAATTCCAAAATTTAGAAAAAATTCTGATTGAATCGGATAAAATGATAATTAGAATTTTATAAAATTAGAAAAGATATATATTTTTAGTTTTGTATTTTTTTTATCAAATTTAATTTTGGTTCTTATATTTTTTAATGAATAAAATTGATCCTCCAATTATAAAAAAATGCGTGATTTTAAAATTATCGAACAAAACTTAAAATTATTGTTTGTTTTGATCTAAACTTGTGTTTTTTAGGATCATACTTACACATACGTGAGTGGAACGAATCAAATGAGACAATCAGAGATTGGATGCTGAGATCTATTTGATTGTATTAACTAATACAGTGGAGGATTGTGCTATATATATATATATATATATATATATATATATATATATATATATATATATATACAACAATAGCTTCTGATACAGTTAATGGTATCTCTACCATGACAGATCCAAATAACCATAACTACCCTCAACTGACAGTAACTGAATCCTACATATTCAAAGTTGCTTAATATGCTTTGCTTAACGGTAGTCAGCAAAATTCTCCAATAGCACCATGAATATACATAGAACCCTATAGAGTATAGAGTCACGCGTAAGTCAGTAAACTAAAAACACGGCAAAGTAATTAAGTAACCAAAAAAATAGTGTTAAAAAATTTCTAAAAACACTCCAATCGATCAAATGAACAAATTTAAAACAGGTGTCCTTGAATTGAGGTTGAGATCATTCTCGTACGGTGCCAAGTTCGCGTCCAAGCACAAACGAAGCCTTTCAGCACCATTAAATGTTGGCACAGCATGATCATGAGTTATCAAACCATCATTTAAGGAAGCTCTATGTTTTCTCATGTGCCCTCCGAGGGCTTGTCCAATCCCAAACTCAAGCCCACAAATGGGGCACTGGTGCTTTTTTTGTGCCATCGAACACGAAAGGTTTGAAGCCATGAGTTTTAGCTTCTTGTGGCTGGCTCGGTGGCCCCCAAGTGCTTGAAACGAATGGAATTTCCTGTTACAAGTCTTGCACCTAAAATCACCACCACTTAGAACCCTCTCTCTTGATGGGGTTTCAGTTTCACCAACTTTGGTTAGTAACATTAAACAAGTAGCCATGCCCACCTCACTCTCCTTATCTCTGCCTCTCTTCATGGTTGTGTACAAAAAACAAACAACGTTGTTTGAAAGTGCTCAGTTGGTAAAATGTTCTCTAATGTAGAAGCAAAGCAAAGCAAATAAGCAATAGGAATATAGGTTTGGAATTTGAGGGCACTACACTATATATAAGGTATATTGGTTTGGGAAGAGAGAAGTGACGCGGTTAGTGCGACAATTGGCACTGTTTTTTCTTTGTAAAGAAGGAAATAGACAATAGTGGGGTGTTAAGTGTGAGTATGCATCAAGACACGGGGTGATACGAGTTTTCGTGCAGGATCAATAGCTAAGAAATAATAGATTGCGTGACCGCGTATTTCATCGACTCTGTCTCTGTTGAAGACTCCGTCAGGGGAAAGGAAATTGCGACCCAAATTAATTAAATAATTATTGATATCACACAGTTTTTATATTAGTACCTTGTTTCCTAGAAATACAATATTTTAATTACATCAATTTGTGCCTCTAATTATGCACAAATCAATTCTCTATAATACGCATAAAGTATAAATAACATACTCTCATTTTTTTAATATTATTTAATTTCCTTTAAATAATTAATAAAAGAGTATTTACATTTAGAGACCCACAAGTTTTAAGCATCCGGTTGACACATTTATTTTTTCTCTATTTCTTTCTTTCTATTATATCTACACTTTTCTCTCTCACTTTTTTCTCCTCAAACTGTCACATAACACACGAATATCTATATCTATATCTATATATATATATATATATATATATCATTGAGTGCGGAAATGTATCTACTACTAAATTTTAGTATAAATATTCAATATTATAAGTCATGTGATTTTTTTTATAAAAAAAAAGTGATATAACAAAAATCAAATTAAATGTATTATTTTATTAAAATTTGGTATCATTTGATTTTACTCTCGGACAAAAGTGACTTTTCATACATATTATCTTATTAATATAAATTTTGTTTTAACTTAATAAATTATACATTTAATAATTTTGGACGTTAAGTTTAAATATTATTAAGTTCAAATATTAGATATTAAATTAAGATATGAACCAAAATTATGGTATTCAAATTCATAATATGAAACAGTAAAAGGACCAAATTTGTGAATTGAAGATAATAAAAAAACTAAAAGTACAATTAAAATTAAATTATATTTATATTTGCCGTTAAACACCATGTTAAGGAACTGAATCTTTAAGTAGCTTCATGCCGTTGTTAGGACTTAGGAGACTTCCTGCAATGCCTTTTTTTATATACAGGTAAGAGTAAATCCTAGCAGGCCCATAACACATTATTCGATGTGTTTCAATCCATTCACCAATCAATAAGGCCATTAGGCTGACATGCTGCTTGAGGAACCTCTACTCTAGGGACATTTGAATCCTGTAACTCTCAATTCTATTTTATACCTTTCATTTTATTTTATTTGTATGGACAAAAGTAATCCTTTAATTAGAAAATATACTATTTTCAAATAATTATTTTAAAAGGTAATTTTTATCTTTCAAAAATTATTCTAAAATAATTTTAGAATACTTATTTTTATTTTGGAATAACTATTCAAAAAGTGAAAATCACCTTTCCAATTAAGATGACGGTGCTTGTTATCCTTTCTCTTTTACCTTCATCACAACCTCACTCACCAAAATCTAACAACTCCAATCCCCATCATAAGTGTTGGTGGAGGCACGGTGGTGGTGGAGGGAGTTGTTATTGGTCGATACAAGTTGTCCATGATAAAAAAAAGAAGGTACTGAGACATAAGTTATTTTAGAATATTTTTGTCCATATAAATAAAATGAAAAATACAAGATTCATATATCACTTTAGATACAATCCCAAAGCATTTTCTTTTTTAAGTTTGAGTAGAATAATTTTTATACCCGCTTCAAAATATTATATTTAAACATAGATTAATTTCTTAAAATAAACTTCAGCAAAATCTAAAACAAACCAACTTCGATTGATTGTCACCCACCATCCGATTAGACAAAAGTAAAAAAAAATAAAAGAACTTGCAAACCGATATACTAAATGAGAAGAGCTTAGTTAAATGGAAAGAGATTATAAATACGAACTTCAATTCATTTTATTTTATTGTTTTATTTTTTAAAGCGTCTATGATAAAGTTTATTTAAACATGGTCATGGTATTACTACTTTTCCATAAATGAACAATACCTAAAATTAATTTTTCAAAGTTGAGAACATTATAATTCCAAGTTCACAGACACACTTACAATTTTACTTCCAATGAAAGTTCAAAGAAAAAATTCGTAGTAACATGAAAGCATTAAGCATCATCCTGGCATAAATTTTACCCAACGATTCCATTCACTCACTGTCATTAATCAAAAGTCAAAAGTCAAAAGTCTTGTTCCACAAAACAAACTCCACCCTCGTGATTCCCATTCCTCTCTCTCTCTCTCTCTCTCTCCCTCGCAGTGCCTGCCAAACAAGCATGGATCAATCTAAACTAACATTATTCGTCAATCTTAAGTCTAAACGAACAGGCAAAGATTTTCTCATAATGACAAATATTGTGTTTGTTTTTCCGTTTTCGACCCCTCAAATGTACCAAAAATTTAAAAAAAAAATGTTGTTTTTCACAAACAGTGCCTTGGAACATGAATCAACAAGATGAAACGACTGCATAAACATGCTAATTAAATGGCTTTTTCAACTAATTTATACTTTTTTTAAAAATAATTAATTATATTAAATCCATTAATTAATTATATTATCATTTTAAAATTATTATTTTATCTCTCTATTCACTTAGTTTTTTCTCATTAATGTTTAGAAATAGAGTAATTAAATAAAAATATGTAAAAAATAATAATTAATATATTTATTTTAAAAAAAACCTCATAAAAATAAATAAATAAATTTCTTCAAAAAAGAATTTTATAATTAAGAGTAAAAGAAGTACAAGTCTTTTTGGAATTTGAACGAACACCAATCCACCTCATTTCTTAGTTCTACTTTGAGTGCTTTGAAAAGTGGAATTTTCGGTGGATTTAAAAAATTAAAATTATATTATATATAAGTATATAACTAACATTATTTGATTAAAAAAATATATTTAAAAATTTTAAATAACAATTAAAGTATTAGTTGATAATACAAGTAAAATGTATTAATAATAAAAGAGACTGTAAATAACAATTACGTAAATTAAAATACAAGTCCAATTTTTAATAAAAAAATGAGTCAGAAGGAGTACAGAAAGTAATAAAAGGGGGTACAGGAAGCAAATATGGATCTGAGGCACGAAAACCTAATTTCACTATTATATATACTCTCTTTAGTTTACGCCTCCTTTTCTCCCTTCTCCTTCATGCTTATGCACCGTTCTCCTCTCCTCTTCTCGCCGCGCCGCGCCTTGTCATGCCGCGACTCGCCTCGTCCCGCCGTGCCACCCCTCGCCCCTCCCCGCGCCTCTCCCCTCGCCCAGAGACTCAAGTTCACCATTGGAACTCGCTCTCCACGAGTCACTCAACTCGCTCCTACTCTCCCCCACTGACTCAGTCTTCTTCTTCTCCTACTCGCCCCTCTCCCCTCTCCCCTTGCCGTGTCTTCCTCTTCTCTCTTCCTGCCAGTCCGGGTTTTTAAAAATCGTCTGGGTCATCGGTTTTCATCAAAACCGGCCGGGTTTGACCAGGTCATCCCGGGTCACTTGTTTGAGCAATCCGATGATGCACTTGGTCCGGTAATGCCACCATATCCCGGTTGGACCGGTCCGAACCGGGTTTAATAACACTACCCTAAACCATAGTTTTAAAAACTAACCTAGTCAAGGTACTGGGTCATTGGGTCAATGATCGAACCGGTGGGTTACTAATTGACTCACATAATCCGATTTATAATACAAAATATAAAAAATTTATATTTATCTTAAAATATTTAAAAAAAAACATCACAAATCATAACATACATAATTAGATACCAAAATATTAAAAAAAATATCATTGTCCAAGTTCAAACAAACAAGTAACAAAAATCATAAACATAAGCTAAATAAGTTTAAGTTCAAGAAACAAAATCATCAATACAAAATTATAGAATGTTAATTCTCACCCAATAACTCATACTTGCACTCAATTTACTTTTATTCTATATTAATATTATTATCAATTTATGAGTATTTTGGAAACATATTTTATGTACCTAAGAAAGAAACAAAAACTCACTATTATATACAACACTTATCACTATTGACAAATTTCAAGGCTAAAAAAAATTGTTACTTAATCTAAAAGTCAAACACTTTATATAAAGAAAAGAAAAAAAATCATTTAAAAAAAATTCATTTACATTAAAAATCAAACAGCCTTGGAAAATGGAATGTAGCATGCTGCGTGCAACAAACCATCTTCCTCAGGTCCCCCTAACGCGGAATTCCCTCCCCCACCCCCAATTGTTGTTATCGTCGACCCCCCCCCCCCCAAAATAGCTTCCAAGTCGCTCTTTCACTCCGCCATGGTCAGATTGTCATTAATCCACCCTCCTTGCTGCGAACCCCTTCCCTCCCCACTGCGAACAAAAAACCCCTCACCCCACACCACAAACAGACAAACCCCACCACCACCACCCACCCCTCGCGAATAGACAAACACCACCACCGTAAGTAAACACGGCGCGAGAGTGTTTGGAGTAGGGGTGGAAACAGGTTAGCCCAGGTCAGGCATGGTTAGGCCTGACCTTGACCTAATTTAAAAACACAAAGCTTGACCTGATCTATTTACTTGTCATAGGCTTTTTTTTAGGTTTGGTCTGGCGTATTTAAAAGCCTAGTTTGGCCTACGAGCCTATTTTTTAATAGAAAATTTAATTTTACAAAACACTTTAAATCAATTTAGGAAAGTTAAAGAAATAATTTTTAAATTGAAAATGTTTCAATATCTTACTTATATTTACAAATAAGTAATAATCATTTTATGAGATTTTCAAAGTGATTTTTGAAATGATTGATCATCCACCTTCATAATAAGAAAAAATATTTTTAGAAAAATAAATATATTATTTTTAAGTTTTAATATATATATATATATATATTATATTATATTATATTATATTATATTAAATAAACCAGTCTGATAGGTCCAATAGACTTTTTTTAAAGCTTGAGTTTGGCCTTTTTATTTAAACAGGTTTTTCAAAAAGCATTAGTCTGACCTTTATAATAAACAAGCCAGGCCAGGCCAGACCAGGCCAATGACCACTGGTAGACGGCCTAGCCCATTTTCATCCTTAGTTCGGAGGGAGAAGACGGAAAGTGCGGCGGAGGTAGAAGTTTTTTTTTAATATCGACCCGGTCCGGTTCCCTGAGTTGGCGGTTGAACCATGAACCCGGTCGGATCGCACTGAATCACACCGAATTAAAAATATGGTCGATCCATTAATAGACTCGACCCGATCCGACCATCAAGTAGGACCGATTTTTAAAACAGTGCCTTAAACTCTAGAATTCAGAGTCGACTGGTTACACCCAATGAATCACAACACACTCATCATTTGTACCTTCCTCCTTTATGGCTTTATCTCAATCAAACTCAACAAGACCACCAACACCACATAATCCAATAAGCCATGGATCACGTTGTTAAAAAAGAAATTTGTTTTGCAGAGGCACATTGGAGATGTTTATGCTGTCTTTAATAAGTATGTTCTTTACACCAAAAGTTCTTTATTCTGTTATGAAGATATCTATCTTCTATTTTTAAACCATTATTGTATTATAATTTGTTTGGTTAAAATGTTATGTCACGTTTAAAGAAAGTGGTAAGATGTGTGCTATTAAAGAGGTAACTCTCTTTTCATATGATGCCAAATCTAGAGAAATTGCTAAGCAATAGATGGGGGTAAATTGTTTTCTTTCCTTTTTGACCGAGCGAAATTTTTGTGGGACTCAACTCAATAATCCTTCCGTTTCGATAATGATCATGGTTTATTTAACAATTTGGACAATTTGATGAATTCGACAAATTTTGTCAGGACTAACTTATTTACATTCTAAAAACACTGTCCACATGGAGATCAAAGTCACTTGCCAATTTTAAAACTTTAAAAAGTTTATTTCTGTCACATAATGATTGATTATCTATACTTCTGATATATATCTATCACTTGAATTGCATTTCTTGTAATGGCCGGGATAAGTCGGCAGACTTTGGCACCTTGGAGATAAAAACTAGTCTAGCAACTTTTCATTGTCCAATAATCTTACATTGAAAAAAAGGACCAAAAGAAATCCTGATTTTGTTACATATTTTTTATCAAATAATCAAGATTATTATTTTTATCACATATTTATTTTATTTTTTACATCTCTTTTATCTTATTTTTCTTTCCTTTTATGATATTTAATATTTTTTTCCTTTTCTTTTCACCTCTCTTTTCTAATCCATCCACCCAAAAATGACTGTACTTCCATATTCCATAATCAAATGCATGCTCTCAAAGACCCACTGAAAATTTCGGTCCAAGTCACAGACGTGCTTTAAGTTTAAACGGGCAAAGCCGCAGTAGAGTCTGTCCAGTCCCATCATTCTTTCGAAGTCAAAGGATTAACAGTGAAAAAGGCTGCGACAAATTGAACTTTATTTCTATGTGCAAAGAGACAGTGCTTAACCTCTCTAATAAAACATTTTGAAAAACGTTTGAAGGAAATTCATTAACCTATCTAACATCTAGAAACAAATATCAAAATAAGAAAACATATAGATCGATAGAATTTATTATATATAAGGAAGAGAGATAAAGATAAATAAGAGATATTGATGTAATATTAAAATTAAAAAATATTTGTGTATTATTACTTAAACATTTTTCTCTTATCTTCTTTTTCTTTTTTAGTGTAATTGGTTGAAAAAAAATGAAAAGAAAAAATTTTTAGATTTCTTTTAAAATTTTCCGTATTTAGTTTTAAAATAAAGAAATAAAATATAAGATGGATTAAAATATCTTATTTTCCATTTTAACTTAAATTACTTATAAAATTGAAAGAAAGAAAAGAGACTTTTTTTTTTCCTTATTTTGAATTTGAAATTAACCTGTGCATCTCCTTCGTAAAGGCAAAGGCAGCCTCTCGTCAGAGTTTCTTCACGTGTACCGAGTACGCATCTCCTTTGTTACACTATCACACCCTTCTAGTCTCACTTCTTTGCAGCTATTTTGTCCAGGTTTGTCATCTTCTTCAATCTTCACTTTTCTACTGTTTTTCTTCTCCATGTCTATCTGTTTTTTCTGTGAAAAGAAACATATAAAAAATGACATGACATTGGCTTATATACCTTATTTTGTGCTCTTTTTGGATTGAGGAGCATTCTTTTTGGATGGCATCATAAGTTAAACTAAACTTTAACATGGTTTATTCATAAAACTCTATTGTTGTGAACATCAATTTCTGAGCCTATTAACAATGGTTATGTAGTTTAAATTAGTTGGTTTAGATTAGTAATTAAGGATTTTAAACGGATATAGGAACAATTGCAAGACGTGATTTGCCATTCTGTAGTTACAAGACGTGATTTTGTGGACATCGTTGGTTTTCATGCTGTTGTTATAACAAAGACATAGTGACTAATCATTATATGGAGGAAACATGGATGCTTTCAGGGAGTAAAAGAGCCGTGGGACAAGGGAAGAAAAAATTGCTCTTCTTACACAACTCATCAAAAGCTATGTTAATTGTGTACAGTTTTTGTGTAAAAAATTCTCCTTACAGACCAAATAAAAGAAGGGAAAATAAAAGTTTTTTAATCAAACTAAACCAAGATCTTAATTTTACTCGCTTTCCCTCGTCTTTTCTTTGTTTAAATATTCTTTCCTGAATTTTATAGATTTTTTAAATACTACTCATGTGATGAGATCTTTAATAAGAGCCATATAACGCCAGTAATGGAAACAGATATCACCCATACATGTACTGACTTTAGGCCGAAACCTAAACATCAAAATGGACAAGGGCTACAAACTAGTAGTTACTTTCTTTCCCCATAGGTAACGTTCCCTCGACGAATCTGCCCACCATGCCGTGACATGCAAAGCTCTAGATCACTATTCTGTCCCTATTTGATTAGTACAGATCCTATCTGCTTCCATATATTTATACATTCTTCCACACTTCTCGTTCTAACCTCACATCTCTAAGCTTTTGCCCTCTTCTCCACTCTCAGCCTACACAAACCTCCATTTACAAGGTTTCCTTTCGCTTTATATTCATTCAAAGAAACGGTTTATTGTTGTGTGTCGAATCTTTTGCTCCCATGTTGGCTACTGACAACAGTATGCATGGAAGCACCCCCTTCTTTTTTTGTTGGTAGTGTCTTAGACTTCCGAGGTATGCACTTTGCCCTCCCAGCTTCTCCTTCATGCTCCACTATTTGCAACCGGGAACCACTGCGAGAAGAGAGTCACTGTCACAATCATAAAGGCAATCTTTAATCATGTCATCTAATGACATTTTGTCCGATCATTAAAAAATTGTTATACAATTAATAACAATTATTATTATGCTATTTAATAACATACCTAATTTCCAGTAGTACATACCTAAAACGATAATAAACAGTAGCCTGCAATCAAAACAGAGCACATAATATTTGATGTACTCATTGCCCCAAGCGCCCAACAGAAATTCTTCCTCTTTTTTTTTTTTTTTTTTTTTTTTTTACCCCGATGCACCCCAGTTGTCGCTGATTTCGTACTACTAGTATAATTATAGGTGGCAAACTGGCAAGTTAATTTATGAAAAACGAATGATAAACTCTTTGGATGCTTTAAATTAGACCCCACATACAGAAGCTGACAAATTCTAAATGGGGCCAAAACAAAATGACGGGTACGAATACATGCATCATTTACTAAAATTTAAGAAGTATAATTAATTCGCCATACATACTGGGTACAACAAGATGGAACAGGGCAGACACGCTGTCAAGTATCAGCATCTTATGTGACGGTGCAAAACCAATTGTAACTAGCTGCTAGCGACCCATTTTTATAAATTGTACAATTTTCACACCCAATTAGCGAGCAGATCATAAACAAAAAAAAAAAAAAAAAATCAAATGAAATTTGGAGTTGGAGCAATATCTTGCAAAAGTTTAAGCATGGTTACTTAGGCTTTCATTTTCACCTAGAAATAAATAGAAGAAGCCTAGATGATGAACTAGCAGAATGGACAACATCCGGAGACAGAGGAAGTGGGAACCCTACCCTGTTCTGACAATAATGCATAAGATATACAAAAATTTGAAACCCTAAGATATGTAGTTTAGTTCTGAATTTTTTAAATAACTTCTAATGTTCTCTATTAGGTCCATGATCCATCTGAATACCTACTTAATACAACTAAAAAAGTCTAATGACATGCATAACACTTTATACGGAAACTGTAGTAGTATAATATGGAAAATGTTAAATGCCACCCCCAAGTTTTAAGTGTATGGGCAGAAGAATGAGGGAAACAGAAAAAAAGTAATAAATATAAATAAATGATATGATAAAAAAAATGAAATGGGAAAGAAATTAGGTACAGAATATAATAACCTGTAAAATTGCGTACAAAATATTTTTTGTCTTCAACTCGAATAACAAAATATGACCTATTTGTTTAACTCGAATAACATTTTTTTATATGTCTTCAATCTCAAGATGCTTTCAACGTCCTAGAAGCATTCACACATGCTTAACCACATTTTTTATTCAGCCTATGGAGCAGAAACAGGATGAATGTCAATGTCCACATTCTCCAACGTTGCTAATTACTAGGTACACGCAGGAGCATGGAATTTCCAAAAGTCACCTCAAAACAATGGCTATATAAAAAAAATAATCTATGAATAGATGTATAAATTGTCAAATACTATGTTATTAGATCAAATAAATAATTTTAACTCAATTCTTCTAATATCTGCTGTTAAATATTCATTAACCAGGATTATCCATTGCCAATAATCTTGTAGCAGCAGAAAAAATGTCTGTCTAATTCACTAAATTTGAAACCACATGCGTAACATACCTATCTGCATTGTAAGAAGATGACCTCTTCAAAGCAGGGGTTTCCACTTTCTTGGTTTCTATCAAGCTGCCACTAAAATATTCTTTGTCTTCCAACCTCACCCTGCTCAAATCCGGAATTTCCATCGATGTCCCAGTTTCGTTTCCCGAATGATTCCCTGCTCCGCGGGGAATCCTGGGCTTGTAGTGCCCAACCAACGAGAACCCTTGATCCTTCACCGCGTTGGCCCCACACTCCTTAAACGACACCGCACCGCACGATAACAATTGCAACAAAACAGACGAAGCTCTCATCCTCCCACTAGGACAGCTCTCCACCGTCAGATTCTCCTTCTCGGATTCCGAAGACCGCAATCCGAGCCGTCCATCCGCCTTCATCAGCGTCTCCAGCGTCTCGGGGCTCGAATCTGACGGTGGAGGCGAGATCTCCTCCCTACTCAGCTCCGTAGTGTGGTTATTATCATCATCATCACAAGTCACGTGCGCGACCCTCTCTCCCTCCATTCCCGCTTCAATTCCATCGTTCTTCTCTTGAATCTCCACCGCTTCTTCCTCCCTCCCCGCCCTCCTCCGCCTCCGCTTCTCCTCCGTCTGAGTCGCCGCGTCGGCGCCGATTCTCCCAGCCGAGTCACCGAACGATTCGGACTTGTAAACTCGGTACTCGTTCATATCGATTGAGCTCCACGACTGGTTCCGCCGCCTCGTAATCACCACCGGCGAATCGGATTCTTCCTCCGATTTGTTAACCCTCGCGGCAGCGCCGGTAACATTGTGCTCCACAATCTCCGATCCTTTGAGAATGTAGTCTTGCCCTTGCGTCGGGTAGATGAAATCGTTCTCCGACAAATCATGCCAAACGAAGCCGTTTCTGTAGCTCCTGTATCACCACAAATATCAATGAAACAAAAAAAAAAAAAAAATTTGAACTAGTGGAAAATATAAAGAGAGTAGAAAACTGTACCGTTTAGCGGACCAGGAGTACAAGGTGGCCATGCCCTTCCCTCGGAGAGCGTTCAAGCGGTTGATAACGTCTTTGAGGTAGAGTCCGTGAGGCGAAGAGAGAGGAACCTCCATGAAGTGAGGATGCTCGAGTTGGCCGTTTCGGGAGAGGTAGTAAACGACGGAGACTTTTCTGGGGGTTTTGGGCTTGGGCTCGGCCCAAACCTTGGTTCTCTCAGGACTTATTTCTCTCTCTGTCCATTTCTTCGGGACTTGAAGCTCCGTCGTTATTCTTCCTCTGGAACTCGAACTCACCGACATTTCTCTCTTCTCTGCACAGAGAGTAATGAGAATGAAAGGGATGCGCGAAAGAGCGCGCAGAGAAAAATAAAGAGGCTTTGATGAGATGGATTTTGAAGAGCGAGGGAATTGTGTTTTTAAGAGTGGGAGGGAGAGAGAGAGAGAATTCAAAATGGGGATGCGAAAGACAACAGCTACCAAACAAGGAATGGCTGTTTGGGATTCAGTACTGCCAGACCTGTGACTCTCACACTAGAATTCTCTTTTAGTTTAATGCATTACCGAGCTCCAACGCCGTCGTAACGGCTTTGTTTCTGCCTTCCTCAGTTCCTTCTTTTTACTGTCACCAAAACTCCAAATTAATTAACAGTATGCTTAGTAGGAAAAAAAGAAAATAGAGAGAAAAAAAAATAATATATGTTTTTTTGTTTGAATTAAAAGAAAAAGAAAAAGAATTATTTTAAAAAATTAAAAATTAATTTTTTTTCACTCTCTTCCTTTCGTTCCAAACGGTAATTGCTTTTCAACATTTTGAAGAAAGTAACTCCTGCTCCTGATTTTCCTCTCGCTAGCAAGTACAAGTATAAATAAAAATAAAATTGCTCAGCCAGATTTCCAAATTTACAACGTAGACTTTTGTTCCATCTTGCTTGTCGTCTTACCAAACTCTGACCAAGTAAATTTACAGAATATCTATTTGACAGCAAGTGAATAGAAGCCAAGAGATACGAAAATTCGGATGATTACTTTTTATCTGGAAAATTCAAAATTCCCATTTGAACTGTTTGCATTTAATGCTTCAGTTGAATAATACTAGTACAAGTATTAGTATTACACACTTCAAAATTCAATTTTATTTTATTTGTGGTCCCGCGGTTTAGCATTCGCAAAAGTCTACGTTTATTTTGCTTTTCTTCTTCTTCTTGTCTATGAATTTTCAACTACTTTTCATTTGAAAAATTCAAATGTTTTTCAGCTAGGTTGACCGCTCAGACTTGGACACCATGTTGCACCTAACTTTGACTATATAGAGTTATGATGTCGTGGTTCTCTCACGGCATCATTCAAGTTTTAATAAACCCTTATATAGAGTAGATGCCTAGTGAATTTGGGGGCCTAACATTTTTATTTTATTTTTTATTGAATTCTACGTCATGAAAAGAGTGGGTCCCAATCCAGATGGCGATTATTTATGGGATAGTTGCGACCGTTGACCATGCCCAAATGTTCCCAATGCTCCTAAAAAGAAGATATCCATTTGTACGTGTTCCGTTAAAAAAAAAGAAAATTTTGAAATTTAAATTAGAGAGAAAAATAAAAGAGAAGAAAAATTTTAATTTTTATTTCATGGAGTCAATTTTTGTTTAGATTTTTCTTTTTAACCAAACAAAAAAAAATATGATGTATTTTTGTTCTTCCATTTTCACTCCTTTAAAACGGACCCTTAGTTTTGGACATTTCATTATTCTAATATAATCCGATATGTAGATGGAGGTAATTAACGTGAATGGCATGGCTTGGCTAGCTCAATTGTTTATGGGCAGTGGCGTCTATATATGAGAATTGATCATTTTGTGGAAGAAAGAAACGAAGAGAGTGAACGGCGTCAAAGTATGACGACACCACTGAAGCATATATATGCATGATGGATGAGAGAGTAGTAGTGTGTGGTTGATTTATGACGAGGACGAGACTATGAAATTGATAAAATTAAAAAGAATGATTTTGGAAACGGGCGTGGCGTGTGTTTGTAAATGGAAAATGGTCGGTTGGTCCAATTTATCGGCACAACAGTCCAAGGGATGAATCGAAATTGGCATGAACAAAGTCATTGAAGAGCACATGCATTTGCTAATACCCATCAAGCCCAAGGCCCCATTCTCAGATACCGGTTTTGAATTCCTCCCACCTACCAACAAGTCTTATGTTCCTACCTGTTCACTCAACTACATCAATAACATGCCAATGTCTATGCATTAATTTACTCGATGATTTTCTTACAATGTCACAGGTTACATGTGTTCCATAAATTAATTACTAATATATTCTAATTCACATCTCAGATCAATATATAAACCTAAATTACTAGTTCATATGAATCAATCATCTTAAAGGTTTACGTTAATAATTCAAGTTTTGAAACCATTTGTGTCGCAGTGAATGATAGCTGGTTTATGTTATACATTGTCACAAATTCAACCAAAGTTTATTGACGTGTCACAGATGCGTGTGGTGGAGTAATGCGGTTGCCAGATGGGGCTGATCCATTGTTTGTAGTTTGTCATTTAATTACTTATTGATATTGAGAGCAACAAATGCAGGGAATGAGAATGTGATGTCATGAATTTTGATATCGTAAAATATCGTGAGGATGGTGTCACAATATTAATTACTATAGCAATGCGGGTGCAGATATTATAAAAATCTAGATGTCGTGGTTACGGTTCTGGACTGCAATTTAAATAAATTGGCCAACAAGAAATCAGTACGATCTAGGAGAGTACGCTACGAGAAATAAAACACCGAGATCACGTGAATTCCATCTGCGATGACAAATAATTTGGGCATATAGATATGAGAGCAACGTGTTGGAAATAAATTTGTTTGTACAATACCCAAATATCATATAATCAATTCTAATTTTAATAATAAAATATTATTTTATTTTCATTGTCATATTTTACTATAGGTTTAAATAGTTTTGATAATATTCTTGATTAAAATTAAATATTTGTTATGATAATGGAGATTATGATAATGAAAAATATTTTTTTTAATTTTAATCTAAATTATTCTTGATTATAAGATTATTATAAATAAGATCCTAATAATTCATATAAATTAATATATATGTGATAGTATTTATTGGATAAATATTAATAGATCTTAATTATTAATTTACACATATAGATGAATCACATGTGAATAAATATGATCGTTGAACTAACTCAATTGAAATTTTCTAATAATTAAATTTACCATAAATTGTCAATAGAAAATTCTCAATAAGAATTTTAATAGTTTTATGTTATAATAATTAACAGGTTATTTGTTATGTTTTAATTTCAGATATTTAATGTTTTAATTTCAATTATTATTTCAATTTCAAATTGGTAAATGACTAACACGAGAAAGTAACAAGAAATAATATTTTTAAATGGCTTGAAAAATAAGATAATGTGAGTAGTGATCTATTTTATTATAAATTTATTTTCTACTGCGTGCTATAAATATTGTACTAGGCTTCACGTTAAAAAACACAATTATAACTTCTTTTCATTCTCTCATAATACTAATATTTTAAGATTATTATTACATCTGTCAAAGTTGTCGACTAATAGAATTCAGTTTGGATTTTGTCTTCAAATTTTTATGTTATGTTATTATAAAATAATTATATTATCAATTATTTAAAATTTGTTATTGATATGATTCTTAAAATAATTATTATAAAAAAACAATATAAAGTTATTAATATCATTCACTTTTGCAAGTTCTAAACTTTGTATTTTTTTATTCTTCACCATTTTAGAATTTGTACGGATGAGAATAGTGACCTCCAAAGTTTCACATGTTTTAATTAGATGTGAAACCTAACTATAAAATAAATACAAGTTAAGATTGATAAAATTTCATGCACCAGAGAGTATTAAATCTTTTAATTTTGATGACATGATCTCTCAAACTCGGTTTATTTTTTACAATATGTCAATATTGCTTTAAAAGAATAATTAGTTGGTTTGAATGATACTAGATTCGATTTCTTAAAATAAGATATCAGGTTAAAATCTTGTAAATGAAAAATATGATTGAGAGGAAAAATTCCTACTAAAGATAATTGATTAAGTTTTTCAAAAAAAAAAATTAATCATTAATAAAAAAATTAATAAATATTCAATACTGATAACATATAAAATATATATATATATATATATATATATATATATATATATATATAAGAGACAC
>PYAF01001544.1:404245-454810 GCA_007407185.1 Glycine tomentella
ATTTTGATCTCTTGTTTTATTTAGTTTGATCTCTTATTTTATTTTAAGAAAATCATTTTAACCTTTTATATTTTTTAAGTGAGTCAAAATAATTTTGTTAATTGTTAAAAACAATAATCATTTTCACTATTGGAAAATGATTTTTAATCATTTTTTCATTTATTTGAGATGTCTCATTAATTTTTCAAGTAATTTTTGTCATATTTATGACAAATCACTCAAGTTTGGTTAAATTAATCTTGATTGGTTAAAAATTGCCTTGACAGGTAATTAGAGTTCAATATGAACCTTTTTTTAGCTCGAGCTTAATGCAAGTTTTTGAACAAAGCTTGTTAGCTCAATTTAATTTAAAATTATTTTTCATATTTTATGCAAAATAAAACTAATATGAAATTAATATATCAATTTAATGATATAATATACTTATAATTAAAATTTTATTTATTTTTATTTAATTTTGTATGAAAATTGTTTTGTATAAAATAAATAAAAGTATATAATTTAGTTGATTTATGAATTAATCAAGTAGAGCTATAAATAGCTTAAGCTTAGCTCATTTTTTTAAAGCGTCTAATTTTGACTCAAGTTCAATTAGTTAATTGTCAAATGAAGTGTCAAATTATATTCGAGTTGATTCAATTAATTGTCATTCCTATAATGACTATTTTTTTAAATTTAATCATAAGTTGGATTTCATTTTCATGTAAATGAATATGATGACACAAGTTTTATATATTGAATTGGTCTAAAAAGAATTCAAAATGGTGTCTAAAAATAAAAAACAATCATTGTTTTAAAAATACTTTTTTGATTCAATTTAAAAATCTAAAGTACTAGATTATCTGTTTGGATATAAGATTCTCTAGAAGTACTTCTAGATGAAGAAAAAAATAAAATGAACTTCTTTATAAGTCAAAATGAGTTTTTCATTAGTTCATTTATAGATGTCATCTCATCTTTTAGAGAAACTATATTGCTCAGCTTCTAAAAATTAGTTTATGGAAAAATTATTTTTACTTTTGGAAAACGTCATTTCATTTTTTCCTTCTTTTTTTTTTTTCTCTAGAAGTACTTTTAGAAAAGATTACATCCAAATAGACCCTATATATTTTTAAAGATAAACTACTAAACTAAATTAAAAGCATATTTTAACCCTACAAATATACTTGAGAAGCCCAACCATAAAAGTATAAAATTCTTGTATAATCTTGAGTTGACAAAATATAAGATATGTTTATTTAATATTAAGTTGTAATGTAGTGTTATTGATGATGAATTAACTTGCTACACTAGATATATAAGAGATGTTTGCAAAGAAGAGGAGAGACATAGTTATAAAAAATTAAATATTGAATAAAATAAATTATATTGTTCGGTAATTTATGAATTATGATCAATTTGATCCCTGAATTTTTAATAGGTTTAATATCTAAGTCTATTAAGTTTACACATTTTATCCATACGTTATTGATGGTTACTAGAAAAATTATGTTGCAATGACCCACAAAATTTATCGGGTAAAATAAAGGAATACAAAATTAATTTAAAATAGCATTGTGTGTGTATATATTCTACTCAGAATATTGAAAACTGAAATATCAAATTTTCATTGGACTAGCATTGTCAAAATGTTTAAAATGATTTATCATAAAATGTTTAAGAATTTCATAAAACAAAAATAAAACATTAAATTATTATTATGTGTACCTACACGTCTTTAAATACTACCTATAATTAATTTGTCCTTATTTATATTATTTATTTTTATTATGTTCATATTGAAACATATAAAAAAAAAAGTTAAAAATTTGGGTTGGGAGGATCACCAACAATCAAAATCTTTCTTAACTGATTTTTTTTTAATATTTTACTCTAGTACATGGTGCACCAAAACATTGCTATATCGACAGCGAGAGAGTAGTAGGCCATTAAAAAAATAGAAGTCTTCATCGTCCTACACTTTCTAGTCAACCAATTTAATGTTCTATCTTTTTACTATTTATGTTATAAAGTTATATGCTTTAATTTAATATTCATTTTATAGATTTTGTCAATTTCTTATCTTCTTTAACATATTGTTTTCTATTTTTTGCTAATATTTTTTAAATATATTTTTAAATAAGTCATCACTAGTAATAAATAAATAAATTATGTTATAATACTTTTTTATCTCAGAATTTAATTATATTATAATTTTATAATAAACATGTATTATAATATTGATTGTCAAAATTAAATTATTATTGTCAGAATTTCATTAGTTTTATTTTGCATAAAATATGGAAAATAATTTTACATTAAATCGAGCTAACAAACTTAATCAAATTGTTGAAAAGCTTACATTAAGCTCAAGCTAAAAAAAGATTCATATTGAACTCTAATTATCGATCAAGGCAATTTTTAATAAGTCAAGATTAATTTAACCAAACTTGAGTCATATGTCATAAACATGACGAAACTTACTTGAAAAATTAATGAGACAATTTTCATATATCAAATAAATGAAAAAATGATTACAAATCATTTTCCAATAGTAAAAATTATTATTACTTTTAACAATTAACAAAATTATTTTGACTCACTTAAAAAATATAAAAGGTTAATTTTTTTTAAATAAAATAAGAGATCAAACTTAATATAATAAAAAACAAAAAAAATGAAAAGTATATTTTTGTATTTTTGTAACAATATAAATGGATAATGGGAAGAAAATATTAAATAAACAAAGAGTAAATATAAAATATTTGTATTGTTGAGTGTGACAAAAAAATGAATGAATAATTTTTGTGTTAGCATATAGTAAAAAATAACATAATAACTTTCACAAGAAATTTTGGTGTTGTCATACTCTCAAGAGAGCTACAATTAAATTTGTAGAAAATAAATGTGAAAAATGAAAATAAAAATAAAGTAAACTTATTTGTTTACATAAATAAAAATAATAAAGTAGAAAAATTTGAGTATAAATATTGTTATTCACAAATTATAATGCAGTATTTTTATTTTTTTTCAGAACTGAACAAAAAATAATTGTTTTAGGAGAAAGAATAATAGAATTTTTTTTAGAATTTGTTGAAACCGTTGGATACTTGTTCTGACATGTATTTTTGGTTGCTATGAAGAAGCCATAAATGATGCTGCATATCCGGACTGAAGGGTGCAGAATGAAAAGTCAAAAAGCAAATTTGTCTTACCGGTAGTAATATGTAGAATTATATTATCGAAAAGTGTGAATTTAACATCCAACGGTTCACATTGCACTGCGTAACTTAAGTACGAGTTTACTTTTCGTACCCTAGCCTTCGTCGTAAAACACAGTAGACTAACTAGTGCAATACACCTTTTTCACTTATATTATCAACCTTAATTTTCTTCGAGAAACATATATGAACTGTTGGTTAACAACAGTTATATTTCTCTTAACAAAAAAGTGAACCAAATCAAATGGAAAACATTCCTACAATTACAAATGCCAAATTCGAAACATTTTCTTCTGTTTTTGATTTATTTTCCCCCCTAACTTAGCGGGGCACATCTAACACCTTTAAAGTTTAAATCGATCCAGTCCATAGCATCCTAAGGGCACATCTATTTTTCCCGAAATGGAATTGAACAGCCTAAAGTGGACCGACATAATCGTAAATCTTGTATCCCCTTATTTTTATTTCTCGAACAGTGTTGGCTGCTGGACACCAAGCCAACATTTGGTATTTATATAGTACAATACCAGTGACAATTTTTCATCTGAATTATTAACAATAGCTTCTGGGATTTTCACTTTGTATTATAAAGTAAAGATCGCCTATAAGAACATCTCAATGATTTCTTCCTATTCTCCACTTTTAAAGTTTGATTTGTCTACTTCCACTTTCTCCTATTGGAAAACCTGGGCCTCCTCTTTTCTAAAGTCTAGAAGCGCAATCAACTGATCAAATTATATAAGAAATTAAAACACCAAGTTGTTTCCTAAAGTCATTTCTCTCCACCCATTCATGTTATGAGATTCATTCTATAATTCTATACCTTTTTACTAAATGTACATTGATTATTTTCAACTAAATATAATTCAGTTCACTCTAAACTCACCTTACCATTTTTCCCCCCGAAACTCATATTTTAGTATTTTACACAAATATTATCAAATATTACTTTCATTCTATTAATTTTAAAAATATCCTTCAATTAATTGAGATTTTATTTCTAATGACTTTTTTAATTTCATATATTAAGTTTTAAACAAAAACATTTCAAGAAAAAACTTACTTTTTAATTTTAATTAATAAAATTAAATAATATTAATCAACTTTCCAAATTAATGTAAAACTAAAAGTATTTGTTAAACAATCCAAAATAGTAAATTTGTTACATGAAAGTGATGAAACACTCCCCATGACAAACCTATGATTGTAATGATTAAGCAGTCGGTGATGCTGGTGCAAATAAAATTAATCCCGAAAAGTTACATTGAAAGATTGATCTTTTCCCCTTTCCATGATTATATAAAATATATTTTTTACAAATTTTAATTTTCTTTTGACTCTAAGTAAGGTTGATACATTTAAATTTATAAGTATGACTTTTTTTATATCGATTATATATATAATCAAAATAAAAAAATATTATATTTACGTTAATTATATAAATAATTAATATAATAATTATTATTATAAATTTGAATTTATCCAAACATATGTTTGAAAAAAAGTATTTAAAGATAAATTTTAAATTTTTTTATATTTTTATAAATACGAAAAATATATTTTATTCTTATACTTATATATCTTTGTAATAGGTGACATCACCATCCATTCAGATCATTGCCCATAGCAAATGATGAATGTGCATGCGTGCACCACATGAACGGTGGATATGCAAGCTTGCTTATTATAAAAAATACACCTCATAGAATGTGAATAGTGAGAAAACCACATATAAATACCACTAGTACTCACATAGGTCTCCGTAAGTCTATCAAGTGAAGAATTAAAGTTAGAATAATATTCCCTACAATATAATTAGCAGTAAAAATGGTTCAGCAAGAAATCCGAAGGGGTCCCTGGACAGAACAGGAGGACTACAAATTGGTGTGTTCTGTTAACATGTTCGGAGATCGTAGATGGGACTTTATAGCAAAGGTATCAGGTTTGAAGGTGGAGGGAGACTGTAAATAAAATAGGTATGAATATTTGGACATGCTAAGTTATACCATGAAGCACCCTTTAACCACCTCACTTTGTTGTAGGTTTGAATAGAACAGGTAAGAGTTGCAGGTTACGGTGGGTTAATTACCTCCACCCCGATCTCAAACGAGGGAAGCTCACACCCCAAGAACAACACCTCGTCATGGACCTTCATTCCAAATGGGGAAATAGGTTTGAGAACCATGCAGAAATTCAACTATAAGCTAGCTACCTTCTGATCATCACTCATATTTTTAATTAATCTTTTCCTACCCTGTATATAATACTATTAATTAGTTCTTCGTCTTATTTTTTTTTTATTTGTGAAAATCAAACACAGTTATCAGAGGTTTATAATAATTCACACACCCTACTCAACCAATTAAGATAAACTCCCTAGATACCTTATTTTGTTAATTAGTTACTTCGAATTTTGTTGCTTAATTACTTTGACGATCCCTTGCAGATGGTCAAGAATTGCTCGCAAGCTACCAGGGCGCACTGACAATGAGATTAAGAATTATTGGAGGACTCACATGAGAAAGAAGAAGGCTCTAGAGAAAAAGCATGCAACAGCATCAGCATCATCACCTGTTTCTTCTAGTTGTCAATCTTCACTATCCTCAAACAACCATGTTGTGGATTCACATGCTTCCAAAGAGAGCTTTTATGACACAGGTGGATATGATGACATGATGATGGGGTTAATTGGTGGTGAAAAGGGGTACTCTATGGATGATATATGGAAAGATATTGTTTTGTCAGAGGAAGAGAACAACATTTATAACAACAATAATCTGCAGCCTGTGTATGAAGAAGGGCATAGTGAAGAGGGATGCAACTTCTCTTGTCTACCACCAATGATGATTATGCCTTCTCCACCATCATGGGATCAGTACAACATTTCTTCTCAACCCCTGTGGGTGATGGATGAAGAAGAAAGTAACAAGATGTTATGGCCTACACTAAATGACCAATATTTTCCTTACTATGAACAAGGGAACGCATTTGTAACTGGCTAATTAGGAGATTCTTTTTTTTTTCTTCTTTCTCTTTTCAATCATCAATATTTTGTTCTTATGTGTGCCATCTGTCACAATAAGAAGGCTTAAGTCTTAACCTGTACAGCATAGTATCTTTGCGCTTTCGGCATGGTCCTCCTCCATAGTGTGACACAGCTGTAATCGATCTCAAATATGTAGCTGTATATGTCAATGTGTTTGTGGTTTTACTTTAAAGAAAAATCCAATAGGGAAATTAAAGTGGTCATGTTCTGAATTATGTAAAATACTATACATCAAGCAGTACTTGTGCAAATTTAAGTTTTTATCTGATTTGGATGCCTAGCTATCAATTATAGCACTTTCATTTCAATTATATTAAATTAGTATCAGCCACTAGCTACTAATGCGTGAATAATCTATACACACCTTTCCAATTAGAACCGTATAAGATGCACGACACGCTGCAGATAAAGCAGAAGTCAACTTTGCGCATTAATAAACTTATGGTTCAAGTTTACTATGGGAAAATAATTTTGCACCTTGATTTTCGGTTATGTTTTCCAGTTTACTTGATTATACAGGTGTTATTGACTTATTGGAGCTTGCTGATTTTGTTTGATGAGAGTGATTTGTAATAATATCCTATGTTTCGTTACTATTTTTCCTAAGAGAAATTGTTGGGGCAACAATTAAGTGTGCCAACTTTAGGCCACACGTTTAAAAGGAGCTGAATTTTATTGGGCTGGGACTACTCCAAATTGTTTTGGATGAATTGTGCAGAAGCTAGAAATCAAAACGTGGGAAAATACTCAAAATAGTTTGGAGCAATTTTAAGGGTTAATTGACTAACTATCCATGATATGTTATGCACCCAGATATGTTATGCAGAAGTTAGTGCCTTGTTCCTCAAATATAGAAAGTATAAATATGAGAATTACATATGTAAAATAGGTCTTCAATCATTAATACAAAATCTTTCCATCCATTTATTTTTCTCTTGCAAATTTATTTACAATTCAGTCATTTACAATATTTTTATCATAGTCGATTACAATTTTTGGTTTACATTTCAGTCATTTACAAGAATAAAAACTCTTTCTATATAGAATTCTCTAAAGGGAGTCACTGAATTGGTTATAAGTCGTTTCATGTGACTGATCCATCTGTATTCCGAACCAACAAATTAATGATTTTTTTAAAAAAATTATCTTAAAAAACTCACAAATAAATATTATTTATCAGATATAATCTATACCAAACACACATCTAATTATAAAAGCGATCAATTAGGCCACCAGTGATCACATAAGCTTTTTATGGCAACTTTTTTCATAAATAAAAACTAATAATATAAAAGAAATGTATTGGGGAAACAATTTTTCATAAAACAACACGTGGCAAAACTTTTTAATAAGCAGTCTAAAAACTTATATATTATAAATTATCGATTTGAAGGTTAATTATATTAATTATTTAGAACCAAGACGTAAAGTTTTTTTTTCTTCTTTTTCTAGTCCTGACTTAAATAGTCTACTTTCAGTACTTTGATTAAACTTGAAAATTATTAGATTAATGAAGATTCACTCTAAGCTGAACTGGACATCACTTCACGATTTTTTGTTAAAATTGACCTAACAGTAACATATTTTTAATTATCTTTGCAAATAGGAGCACTTACGTATCATGCAATGATAAAAAATCACTAGTAACAATCAAACCTAAACACTAATGATAAGACTGCTTCAATTCCATTCTCCTGATATAAGACTATTCTATTGAATTTTGAATTGTGTTGTTTGAAGTTCGCTTCTTCACTTAGTGTGCGTCTGGATTCAATTCACATAAACATGAATTTTAATTTTTTTCACATTAAATTCATAACAAAGATGTAAAAGCTAGTAATTCTAGCTTTATGGGTGTGATCCACTTAGATATTGGATGAACGTACATCCAACCATATTGATAGATAAAGGTCGGAAAGTATGAGATGAATTGAATTTCTTGATACGAGACCTAATATTTTTCAGTGATAATACAATCATAACTTTACTTTAAATTGAGAAATGATTCATTTTTCAAGAATGTATTTTAGAATTATATACATCAGTAGTGTTGACATGCTCATCATTTACAATTTTAATTAATTCATAACTTTAGAATAAAGAATCACTCCAAGAATTGGACCTCAAACTCACTTTGAAATAAAACTCATTTCAAAGAGTCATGATAATTGACTGATAGTTGTTAATAACCACTTGCTCAACTAGTGTGATCAATCAAAAACAACAAAATGATTTTGGGTTTGAATTGTATTGGTGGTCATTGATAGGTAATTAGTAAACCCTACTATAAGTTATTGTTGAACCTTTCAACACTATTACATGTTTGATTAGAAATACAAGTTCTCTATTTTCTTTACAAATCAAACGCATGAATTGAATTTTTTTTTTTATTATGTAAAATCACTTAATTATTTTTTCTATCCATTTTCATTTGTCCTTTACACAATTTTTGGATAGCAAAAGAAGTAATAAAAAAAATAAATAGGGTAAATATATAAAAGACAAGAAGCATAAGTTCAAAACGATTAATTTGTGTTATTTAGTTTGAGATAAAAGAAATAAAAATGATTAATTTATATAAAAAATGATGAATCATATCCTATAAACTAGGTGTTTAGAATTAAATCAAACCATGTGTGAAATAAAAAATTGACCAAAAAAATTGAAAAAGAAAAATCAATGATCATTAGTTTTATTCGTTTTTGCCTTTTTTTTCCTTTCCAAATCACGTAATTTAGTTTGCGGTTTGACACACAAAAATTGAAACAAATCAAACTGATTTAGTTAAGTTAATTAATTATTATTCAAATATTATTCAACTCAAAACAATTACAATTTTACTTTAATTTTAAAATTTTATATTGTCCATTTATATTATTGATTGTTAAACTAATTATTATTAAAATTTAATTTAATTTAATAATATTTTTTAATACTTACTAATAATAGAATTTTCAAACTATGAAAATTAAGTTAAATCAAATCATAAAATAATAATTTACTTTAATTTAAATTTCATAAATAATTTAAACCAAATCACACCATACTTACATTTTTTTTTATTCAATCCCATCTTAAGCCATATTGACTACCCCAAGTATTTACAGTAGGATTCACGGATTTGTTTTACTTCCTCCCCTCAGTCCTTTGCATTTTGTCCAAATCACGGAAAACTAGCTTGTTTCCTACATTTCTCCTTTTCACTCTTCTCTTCTTCTATCCAAACTAAAATGATATTTAGTTTGTGAAAAGCATAGAATAAATATTTATTTCATATAATTAAAAAAATTGAATATATAAAATATATCATTATTAATATTTATAATAAATAAGTATTTTTAATCATATAAATTCTGTTTAAATGTTGACTATTTTGCAATTTAAGCCATATACCCAAATTGATTAAAAATACACGTGAACCCATGGCATTGGTTGGTTACGGGCTGGCCCGCTACTTTATTATGTAATTAAGCCATACGCAGGCTACAACAGCGAAGAGGAAAGAAATGACCAAACCAAATCCAAATCCAATTGCGTAGTTTCATAACCATAAACGAGAAATCGAGAGAGAAAGAGAATGTCTCGTATTTCCACACTCTATCTTCTCGCTTACAAGTCCTTTCAGGCCATTGGATGGTAATGGTACAATTACATTACAATCCTTCTTCTCAGGCTTCATCTCTTTCTTTTTAATTACTTTCTCTCGCAAGCAGGGCGATTTCCTTAACTAAGATTTTCTACAATCTTCTCGTCACTGCATGGCAACTTAATCTGTCACTTCATTCCTAAACTACCCCTTTCTCTATTCAATTATTCAATGCATTTTGTTTTAATTTTTTGGATTAATTACTCATTTGCCCAACCTTTACTAGTTACTCCATATATCTAGAAACGAGTCGTTTAAATTCTTACACGTACACTTCAGTTATTTTTTGTTTTTATGGAACAATTGATAATTGTTAGTTTATTAGTTTGTTTAACTCATTTCACTCATTACACATACATATATATTATTTATTATATACTAAAACAGGTAATTTGTAAATACAAAATTAAGTATAGGCATGGTTTTAAATTACAATTGTGTGGTAAGTTTGAAAACTTTCATATTGCGAGTAATTGCGGGAAAATGCGACTGATTGGACCGTAATTATGATTGCGTTACAATGAGTCAAAATACTTTAACATTGTGATCACAATTGCGGTTGCAGAATGGTATTTAAAGCTATTAGTATAGGGATTGTATAAGTAATTAAACCCTCTTTTATCATATTGTATGATTGCTCTGCTTCTGTATTTCGTGCAAGGTTTTTTGCAATGCGCTGCATTCTTGGAAGTTATACACGGAGCCATTGGTGCGTTTTACTTCTGCGAATGAGATTGAATTGTTGTGTCAGTAGAACGCACTTTGTGCTTGCAATTGTTTGGAAACTCGTTGAGGTTTTATGCCTCACGTTGGAAGTTCTTGCCTTTTTGTGTTGCCACCATATATATATATATATATATATATATATCTATACTGCACTAAAATGGAAAGTGTTAATTTTTTGGTTAATGTTTTTTATTATTATTTATTCAATTATTCTATAAGTGCGACATGTGTTGGCAAGATTCATTTAAATAATGCAATACCATTTCTCGCCACTTTCATTTTCACATGCTCTTGGTCATGGAATAAAGCCCCATTAGTTTTTGAAATTGTTTAGGTCCAACATTTTAAAATTCCTAAGTTAGTCCGTAACATTATAAAATGGTGTTTACTTCAGTTCTTTTAAAAAATATAGTAAGATAACACTAACATAATTGATTTTTGGTAAAGTCAGGGACTAATCTGAACTAATTAATGGAGATTTTATAAAATCTTAGGAACTGGGATGCATGACCCTTAAGTCTTGAGGACTAATATGAAAAGTTTGCTCGTGTATGCAATGATTGGCAATCAGACACAGATGCTAACTTTGGCCTTTTGTTGCCTGTTTTCTGTAGCTCCAGGAATTACCTTCAGTTTTTATCACTTTTAATTTCTTGCATGGAGCATAAGTGAGGTAATTTGTTTAATTTTTTTTATTGAATGTAGTTCATTTAATTTTCTAGCATTACCATCTTGTTTAAAGCAGCAATTCATGATATTTACGAAAAAAAGAGACATTGGTAATAAAGTCTATGATGTTTTTAGTAGAGCAATAATAGGAAAATGACTTCACAACACATAAAAGTTCACTTTTCAACAGAATTTTTAGTATGATCCGGATTTGAGTTCTCCTTTAATGTTCCCAGACCTTTTTTTTTTTTTAAACTCCTAGTGCATCTATTGTATGGTTTAATATAGATTTCCTATTATTTTTTGTTTCTTTTAAATAGAATATCTGGTTTGTTTATGGTGTACTGTAGCCTGATTTTTTTTTTCCTTCTGCACTAATGCTGTGTTATGTCTGCAATCCGTGAAAATTCTGGTATAAAAGAAATATAACATGATCATTTTCCAAGTAAGAAAGATGACTGGGATCTTTGGAGATGCTCAGATGCAGGTAATTAGATATTCACATTATGCTTTCGGTTGTTTGGGAAATTGTCCTTCTTGGATGACCTATCTCAGGTATTTTTCTATCTTATACCATATTCTCTATAAAGTTGTAGAAATATAAGGTTAATATCTTCTATTATATTAATAGAACACTCTTCAAGTATTATATGCTTGTTGCTTATCCTTTAATTAGGTACACTGCGTTTAATGTGCTGTATCCTTTGGGAGTGGGTCCTGGTGAAAGTGAGTTCATAGATCAATGTCTCCCTTCTACCTCTAATTTTTGTTTTTGAATGAATTTTAAATTGATTTTACTATTTTGCTTGACTTCTCACCCATTCCTTTCTTAATCAAATGCCATCACCACCCATTTCATAAACTAACTGATCTGTTGGTATAATGCAGTATGGGACTATGGGTTATGTACCAGGCTCTTCCAATTATAAAGGAGAAGAATCTCTACGCAGATTCCTTTTCAAGCCTCCCATTTAGTTGTAGAAAAGTAATCAATAACCCATAACCTTGAACGGATCTGGTAGTTGACATAAATTATTTATGGGTTTTTTGTTCTCCTATTGATTGGGGCCTTTGATTGCCGGAAACAAGAGAGGAAAAACATACAAATAAGAAAAGAAATAGTTGTGTCAATGCATTTGGGTAAAGTGCTTACTTAAGGATGCGTTTGGAGGAACTTATTTAAACTTATTTTGTAAGTACTTGTGTTTGTGAGAGCTTATGATCTGTCCATAAGCTGTTTTTTCCGCTTATTTCATTAAACTATTTAGAATAGTTTATAGAAACCGCTTAGAACTTATATGAAAAATGTATAACCTTTATTTCTCTTCGTTTATAGAAACAACTTATACATAAACCGTTATATAATAAGCACTTAATCAATAATTGCTTAATTGAGCTATTTACCCTAACAGGCCCCAAGTTGTTGTTGAATTAGGGCTTATCATGTAAGCAATTAAAAGTTGTTTTTATAATTAAAGAAGAAATAAGATTAAAGTATTTGCATATAAGCTTTTGCTGCCTTCATAAATTATTTTGGAGAACTTACTGAAATAAACTGAAAACAACTTATTATGAATATATCATGAGTTATTTTTATAAGTTTTTCCAAACATTTATACAGGTACTTATGTCATAAACTTACACAAGTGTTGATGCCTTAAGATAAGTCCAAATGAACAACACATAAGCTCTTCCAAATGCACCTAAGTGTTGGGAACAGACTGAAACTGGTTTTTGCTGTATATCAAATGCCCTTTTGTTCCTTTTCAATTCAATTTTGTCTAATTGTAACTAATCTGCTTCCGTGAATTGTTTATTCTTTTAATTTATGCCCCATTTCTCTCATTCAGGTGGTACTTGTGGTTCAATGTTTACCTGCATATGCTCAAGCAACGAAGTACAAAACTATATAGACGCCATGACAAGAAAAGAGCATAAGGAGCTTTACAAAACTCCATTCATCTTGGTTAATGAATAGAGACATTGTATTGATTATTGAACTTCTGAACTTGTAATTTTAGTTCCATACACGAAGTATTTTGTGAAGAATAAAAAATAATAACTTTCTGTGCGTATCACAGGAGGCACTCATTCGAAATTTATTTATTTGCTACTAATTTTTTCCTTGACTGGATAATAATGCCAACTGCCAATTAATGGCATTGTTGCTTTTCAATTATGATTAAGATGGTAGTAATTAGAACTTTGAAGAAAGACGTGAGTTGTAATATATTGCCTACAGTATTGTGTACAGATTTTTACCATGTGAGTTTATAATGATATAAAGTTTGTTTATATTTATTTATTGAAATAAATACTTATTCTAATAAAATAAGTTATTTTTTAATGTGTTTGTTTAAACTGTGCTTGTGTTTTAAAAAAATAATTTTCTGTTTATTTTAAGATAAAGAAACAAATGTTATCTACTTAAGAAAGTGTTTATATAAAAAATATTTATTTTAAAGTTATTTTTTTTAGTCTCAACAAACTAACCCAATAACTAATGGTAGCTTAGCTTGTTTATGAAACGAATTAGTTCATTGTTATTCTTAAATATTACATTTTCAGTTGGTTGTTATTCGTAAATAGTTATGGACTTATGCATAATAAACATTATAAATATATTCTCTCATTAAAGATTTGTTCATTTGTCGAGAAAGAAAATGGAAAAAAAAAATGAAACAGTAAAATGAGATAAAACTCATATTTTTACAATTTATTTTAATTTAAAAATTTTATTTTATTTCTTTTCACTCTACCAAATAGACCCTTAAGTAAATGATCATTTATACAAACAAGATGATGTAAAATTTGGTTAAAGCTTCGAAGTTTAAATGTGACAATTACTTGGTAAATGATGATCTTATAGAACAAGACAAATGTAACAGAAATCAAAACAAGGAAATGCAAACAACAAAGCACCTCATGGGAAGCAAAGAACCATCCTCGAACCCCAACTTTAATTTAAACTCTAAGAGGGAATTTAGGTCCTAATAATCTGTGACGGGTAGCTGTTCATAAGAGTTAGGGGTGATGAAGAAAGTCTCGTACACAACAGCAGCAATAGCCGAGCCAATTAATGGGCCGGCCCAGTAGACCCAGTGGTTAGCCCATGTCCCGCTAACAACAGCAGGTCCAAAAGAAACTGCTGGGTTCATGGATGCACCACTAAAGGCACCACCTGCCAAGATGTTAGCACCCACAATGAAACCAATTGCAATTGGAGCAATTATCCCAAGGTTACCCTTCTTTGGGTCCACTGCAGTAGCATACACTGTATAAACCAAACCAAAAGTCATCACAATCTCAAAAACAAGTGCATTTGCAGCTCCCACCCCAGGAGACAATGAGAACGCAGATGTTTCCTGCAATGAGCACACAACAAAGGAATAATAATAATAATATCACTAAAATTATCACGTCTTGATGCATTTTACAATGAATAAACGAGCAATGCTAACAACACACTCCTAATGCAGTCTCTTTTGATGATTAAAGTTTATTAAAAATTACCAAATCAAGAAACGAGATCCACGTAAATCTATGATATCTAATAAATTTCAGCTAACAATAAAGAATGTGTTAAAAAGGCTACCTGGGAGTATGTTACTAACATTTCTCATGAACAAATATATGTTAAGTGTCTTACCAATCCACCAGTGGCAAATTTAAGGAGCAAGCAAGCCACTACAGAGCCAAGCAACTGAGCAATCCAGTATAAAATGCCTCTGAGGAGGGATATGTGGCCACCAATAAAGGCACCAAATGTGACAGCAGGGTTAACATGTCCACCTGAGATGTTAGCACCAACTGAAACCGCAACAAAAAGAGCAAATGCATGAGACAATGATGCTGCCACCACCCCAGCTGGTGTTGCTGAACCATTGTCTGTGAGTTTATCTGCCAAAAACACCCAAAGAGTTTATAGAATTACTGCATGGTTCAAATTGTCAATGAAAACAAAACACAGAGAAAAGTTGTGCACAAATAAATAAGGCCTTACTATATGCCATGCCAGAGCCTTCTCCTGCGAAGACAAATATTAGCATTGAGATGAACTCAGCAAGAGCAGCCTTTAGTGCATCAGCTTGGCCAAACTCTGAAGGATTTCCGATGGCAATTCTAGAGATCGGCATCTTTTTTTCTTTGCTCTAAGATTTCAACTTTAAGCTTAGAATAATAATGATAATGTCTAGTGCTTAGTTTTGTTACCAAAACTTCTTGCTCTAACCTTTTGCTTAAATGCTGGGTTTTATATACTAAGAACCTGCTGCTGCATTTCCCGTTGCTTAACTTGTGTGGCACCAACAACCACGTGTGAAAATTATGCAATCAATTTATAAAATAAAAAGTTCTATAATTTTTTTTTTTGAATAAATAGAAGAGCTAAATTATAATGTATATTCAGTAATAATTAATTGAAAATCGCTTTAAATATAATTATTGAAATAATTATTACAATTATTGATAGATGATTAAACAATGTTCATTACATTTTAAATAGAACTTATGCATGTTTATTTTTTAGTTACGAATCAATGTGTCTGGAATAAAATATAGTTTGTAAAAGCATATAATTCTTTTTAATAAAATTAAATTTATGAATCATTAAATTTATTTTGAAATTGATGCATCATATTTTGAACTGAAATTTAGACATGTTCTTTAAAGAAAAACTGGTTGGGGCCTCCGTTTTGTTCCCGTGAAGCCACGTGTACGGTGTGATGTGATGTTATGAGGCTGCATCACCGACGATGACCAATTCCTGATGATGGGTCCTTCAATTAGCTTTAGGACCAACCAACCGACTTATTAGGGTTGTTTACATGGCGGTGACGTGGGTGGGACATTGCTACTGTTGGCTGCTTGCCTACTATTTATACACATTTTTATAGACACTTTTAATTATTTTTTTTCTTCCTTTTATCAGTTTTTGTTGGATCATTTATCTTATTTATATTTTTTTCCTATCTAGCTCTTAATTGTAGACAAAACAAGAAAATAATTGCAACAATGTAGATTTTCATCCATTACCGTTACTTATCTATTGTTGCCTTAATCATCTTGAAAATAAGTTTAATAAATTCCAATTTGCATAGGGGAGCAGATAAGAGAATAATAGTTCCAATGATCCCAAGAACAAGAAGATGATGTTTTTTTTTTTTTTTGCTTTTCAAAGTCAGCCTCCCTGGTCCTAGATTGGGCCACGAAATGAATGGCTTCCATTGGCAGGTATCCTTAATACTATATATTTTGACAGTGAAGTTGTCATGTTATTGGTAGTTGTGAAACAGTTGAGAATGGAAATAAGTGAAAAATGACAAACTAATTGCCTAGTGCCCATGGAGCTCATTTTGTGTTAGTTAACGATTATCACTATGTTACATTTGTCCTAAGTTTTTAATTAATACGTTTTAGTGGTTTTCTTATGGATCGGACTGATCCTGAGCTTTGTTTTGTCATGCAAAAGCTAAAATCAATTGTGAGAGCAAATTGAAAATTAATTACGTGATTGGATTTGGTATGTAGCTTTGGGAGAAGATGAGGAATTTGAATACCTAAGCATCTGTGATATGTGGTACTCATGCATCGAATTTGTCATTCGATTTGTTTAAATAATAATCCATGGTTTAGAAATTAAAGCTAAGCCTCTAATATAACTACCAACTACTATTCAAATATATTTGTCTAAGAATACAGTGGATTAATAGCCACAAGTAATTAATTACAAGGAGTCCTATCATATTGCCCCATCTCTTCTTTCTTTTTTCTGGCCCTTTAAAATTGTCTTAATTGTAAGCCTATCTACATAATTTCTTTATGATAAGAATGACAAGAATAAAACTCTTATTCACTTAATGTGTGTTTGGTTTGTTGTTTGCAAGATACTAATCGTCATTCACACATCCCAAGACAAAAAACTGTATTAGTGGATTGGGAAAAAGTGAGTTACGTTAACCCAACGCTTTTCGAAATACACCTTTAACTTCCAATTGAGCCAAGACTCAATGTAAATAATGGATTTCAGGGAATTATTTCAATCCAAAGGCAAAATGTAAATTAATGGATTTCGGGTGATTATTTCAGGCCACATGTAAGAAGGAAAACTGAAACTTTAACAAAATTGTAACCATGTTATAAGAAGTGTACTGTACATCCCCAACGTGCAAGTGCAACTGAATGTGGTTTCATCGCGCCACAAATTTTTTTTCTTCGGTCATATGGAAATGTTTGTGGCTACTCTAACGTCTAAACTATTTAATGTTACTTTTATTTACTTAGTTTATGAAATTAATTACGATTTCATATATTTATTTTAATTAATAGATATTATTACATTTTATTCTCTAAAATGCACTCCTCTCACTTTAGAGGAGTCACAATTTTTTTTTCAGGTCTGAAAATTTAGCAGGATTGAAGAATATTAATATTAATACATTACATTATGAATATAAAATGAAGAAATACGGACAATAAATTTACAACGGTAAGACCAAAAGGAATACACTTAGGTTATTATTTTTTCCTCCAATTGACACAATTATTATTGTTGTTGTAGGTTAGAAGCTGAAAGCAAGTATTTCCTGAATTAGTTAGTACCACCAACCTTATTGACAGTTGGTAAACATTTAGGTTAATTAAATTTGTATTCTCTCAACTTTTTCATATTTTAATTTTTAATCCTTCAAAAGTTTTTAATATTTTTTAGTCATTCGTTAATTTTTCATCAGTATTATTAATTCCTCAAATTTCTTTTGATTATTTTTAATCTCTCATTTATTTTTATCACTCAAGATTAGTCTTTATTTTGTCCATTTTTAATTCTTCATTTTTATATATTTTGAATTAATTTTGAACAACAAAATAAATAAAAGACTAAAAATGATCAATTTTTTTAAAAAAACTAAAAATACTGACAAAATTAACCGAGGACTAAAAGTTTATAAATAAATTTTGGATGACTAAAAATTAGACTTAAAAATATTAAGAAATTAAAAACTTAATTAACCCCTAACATTTTCCGTGACCGCAATTTATGAGTTTGATGTCAACAGAGTTAAACAAACAGGCCTAGCTTCAGACTTCAGTGGCCAATTATTTTCTTGCCAAAAGAAAACATTTTGATAAAACAAAAAAGCATAACAGACAAACTTTGATACTCACTGGAAACGAGACTTGTCATTAGCTATATTAATGGTAGATTCAGTAATAAAAATTTGCTAAATTAACGGCGAGCAAATTGTTAAGGAGGTAGGCTTGATTAATTAGCGAAAACTATAGTTTATCCTTATCATTCTGCAACATCAACATCTACCGCAACCCGATCGTATAGTCGATATATTTTTAGAATCATAAAAAACGAAAACAATAAATATGAACTACTAAATCTTATATTCTTATTTGAACAACTAAAAAGATATATATATAAATTTTTTAAATGGTTATGTAAATACTACCTCTTTTAATCTGAAGAATTCTGTATTTCCTATGCTTTAAATTTTGAAAATGTGAACTATTCTCACTATTGTAATCGTACGTGTTATATTGTCTCCAGATTCCTTGTTAATCCTATTCTTTTCTCTCCATATAACTTGTACATCAGTTTCGCCCATCATTTATTTTCTTCATTTAATTTTCCCAAACAAACGATTGCTACTCGATTAGGCCTTAAAATACGAGAAAAACGAAGGATGAAGTCGGTAATATGATCACTTTTTCTGGGATCCAGCATTAGGAAGGTTTTTAACTGAAAAAATCAGCTTTGTGTGAACTAAGGTCCTCACGAATGTCGTTGCGTTGTGACATACCCTCAAGATACTTGCTAAGTGAAAACTGAATAGTAACAAACATCAGCAAGGCAAAGGTACACCATTAAAGACATCCATTGTCCCCAAGATTATGGTGGATGCATAACACGAGAAACTCAAGGATAAGTATTAACAATGAAGGAAATAACTCAAATCAGAAATTAATTAACTATTGTGGTTTTTTTCAACCAGATTTAGGTAAACAACCAAAACTGAAAATAAGAACATGGGATACAGACTTAAAGAGACTATCTATAGCATCTCTCTTCTGTTATTACAATCCATAAAATCAAGAAAAGCAAAGTAATCTTGACAAACCTAACATAAAGAGCAAAGCCAGGCAGATGTCACGATTTAGAAGTCACCTGGAATAAATATTAACAACACAATGTCCTATTATCAGAATCCATAAATTTAGATGCATGCCTAAGAACACGTGATAATCAGATAAAGCATACAAACAATCAGATATAGTAATAAAATACAATGCACAATTGAAGACAATAATGAGTTATTAGACATAATTCCTCAATTCAAGCCAAATGATTATCATTCTTTGACTTTTACGCAAGTTTCATTTGTGATAATCAAAAGATGCCAAGTATTAACAATTTGCTTCCATCAACTAGAAAGTTATTTTCCCATCCAGAACATTTAGAGAATATTTAGGAATGTAATTGTTGGATACCAATTCTGTTATAGGGCATGCAGTGTAAACACTAAACAGTATAAATAGGATGAAGATTTGAGAGGAGAGGGATTATGGAATAGATAAGTGAATTTTCATATCTTTCATTTGTCTTCTATTCTGTGGATGATCAATTGGACAAGCAAGAGAAGACCATCAATCAACTACAGGAGGGATTGTCACAAGTTTGATCAGACCTGGGATCGAGTATGACAGGAGTTCTTGAGTGGTTGGATCAGCTTGTGCTAAAGATTACCACAAGGAATGCCAATCTTGAACAACAACAAAGAAATCCAGGTGTTTCTTCTGCTTTTCTGGCGAAGGACGCTAATGGCAGATTCCCCACATTGAGAATGATGACAAAATATTAAGCCTTTCTGAATTTTTAAAATACGGCAGTAGGTTGCCTCATTTCAACCTACCACTAACCAAAGCCATGGCTTTAGCCAAATTTCAGGAAGTTAAATTACAAAAGATTAGCAATCCACCGAAGCTAGTTTCACCATATCCACCTATTCTACCCACTCCACCCGATTTTACTGTTACTAAACCTGTGACTTCAATTGGAGACTATTTATCCTCTATGCTGACTACGCACAACACACATTTCCAACACACCTAGCCAACCCAAGCAAACTGTTCACATATTGACCCAGGCTCAGATTCAAGCAACGTGTGAAAAGGCTTGTGTTTTTACCGTGATTACAAATATACTATTGATCATACAAGGTGCATGTTGTTTATTGTGCATTAGCTTGAGAGGCAACCTGTTACTTTCCAGGAGTTGGAGGAAATTGGTCCAGATTTGGCACCAAAAAAAATTGCAGATGAGTTTACATGCATTAACCGGTATTACAGCACCGCAAACATTGTGCTTCAAAGTTCAAAGAAGCTACATGAGAAGATGAAGATACCATTGGTACTACTTATCCAGATCTCAACCTTGAGGACAAGGTTGAAGTGTAAGAGAGGAATATTGATATGAGCATCAACCCAGACCAAGATTTAGTTGGGGTCAACAACAAACTGAGGAAGAAGTTTCAATTGCTAAGGGCATTGCAAGGCTGGGAGTTAAGAAACCAACTAGATTTAGAGAATAGTTAGGAATGTAATTGCTGGTTACCAATTCTGTTAGGAATTAGGACATGCAATGTTGACAGAATTCTGTTAGGATATCTATCCAGCATTCCAGTGTAAACAGTACATATTGGATAAATTAAGAGAACTGAAGAGAGGGGGTTTATTGTCGAAAAAAAGTCAGTGAATTTTCAACAATAACGAGGTATCATTTTATTACGTACAACAAAAAATCAAAGATAATTCATCATTTTCCAATACATGAAAATTCAGAAGCTACACAAGACAAAGCCACAAGCTCCACCACCTCAATGTCCAACAATCGGAACCAATACAAACACTCTCATATCAAATACTATCAAACATCGAAATCCAAAATGAAAAATACACGCACATAGGGTTCACCTTTTGTGCGCCTTAACGAATTTGGAATTCTTAGCATCTTCCTCTGCCAAAAAACAAGAGATAGTGTATTACAATTACATAAAAAAAGAAACACACAATTCAATTCATCAGAAAGAGAGAGAGAGAGAGAGAGAGAGATGGAAATGGTGGTTTTACCGGTAAGGCCAAGGGAAAGTTTGGTGATTAGAGCTCCGGTGACTGCGAATCCAACGAGGAAGGGCCAGTTGCGTTTCCACTCGCGCTTGAAGAAAACGGGCCATGGATCGAACTTTCGCATTTTTCTTCTCTCTTCTTTAACGCTGATAATGAAATGCTATGTCTCGTCTTCTTCGTTCTTTGTAGTAGCTGGCTGCAGCCCCCAATTCTTAGATCTAAAAGGGTTTCCAGGTTTTACCTTTGTGACGCCACGTGGACCCAAACTAAATTTAATTGGGTTCCAAAACAGGGCCCTATGTGCGTTTAAGGCCCAAATTGGTCTTTCTCGTTGGGCCTTTGTCGGCCTTTTTCTCTGCGTACAGACAACCAAACAAAATGCTTTTTTTTTTTTAACAAACATATTTGCCGCATCAAAGTGAAGAGATTAAAACTTGCAACTATTTTTTTTTTTTTAAGGAAACAACTTGCAACTATTTATTAGTTACGAGACGTAGCAACTAGCAAGTGAAATAGTGAATAAAAGCTGGTTAAATTTTATAGATATTTTTATTAAAATTAACTAATTAGACACTCTCTCTTTTCATTTTAGATATCTCATTTTAGTGAAGTGAAAAAGGAAATCATTAGTTACGGGAAAAAAAAATTCTAGATGTTGTAACTCAAGGTGGCATGCAATGAAAATTTGAAGTAAGAATTTGTACGTTGCCAACATCATCTCTTTTTAGAAGCAAAATAAAATCTAATTCAATAAAAAAATACACTTTCAAAAATGAAGGTTTAGCTGGATTTAATCGTCAGTGTTAAGTTTTTTTTTAATTTTTTTAGAAATTAACATCAGATTTTAACTTTTGTGAGTTTCATTTTTCAAATCTTAATACTAAATTTCAGACCTAAGTCATACAAATTATTTCTACACCACATGCCCTCTCATGCTGGCTCTCTCTTATACTCAGAAGAAAATAAAAATATATTTTTGAACTTTTCAACTACTAAACCATTAGGGAGACTGCAAGTGGTTGTGATGGTTAAAAAAATGATTATGGTGATGATAACAGTGATAACAAACATAATAATAATGACAGTGGTAATACTATTGATAATGATAATAGTAAAAGATGATGATAATAAGGATAGTGTATATAAGTCTTCCAAGAGAAATAGAGAATTGAATGTTGCAATTTTAGCCAAACAGGACCTATTTCATTTATGGTTGGTCCTAATTAGATTGATACAATAATTTTTTTGGGGATTATCATGATATTGGTGTAGAGTATCTATTAATTTTGTTGTTGATCATTTTTTGTTAGACAAACTTGGTTGATAACCTTTAGTGAGATTTTTCCTTCTAACAAATTATTTTAAGTTTATGGACATGTTCATATAAAGGGTAATATGAATCGTTAATATTTATCTTTAAAATTCTCTTATAAAAAATATTTAAATGTTTAGTAATAATTGTTAACTTGGATGACATTTATAGTTATCTCTTATTCCATTATTTTTTTCTCTCATTTTTCATTTATACATGCAAACAATGCTGCATAAAGTCACCCTTAAGTAAGTAAACCATTGAAAGTAAGGATGTTTGAAGAGGAGATATGAGATTGACTTGATGGTTACCCCAGCGGTCCCTATGAACAAGTGATTAGACCCATAATGAAGCAAACCAACATGATTAAGGAAAAATTGAGGTTTAGGTCACTTAACTTCAATTAAGAAAGAATTACTTAGATGATAATCCGAGCACGGAAACCAATGGTCCAAGACCTACAAAGAGGTTTGTATAAATAGGGAAAGACCCAAGTAATAAGCACTATTCATTTTTGTGTGTATTTACTATCTTATATATTACTCGCAGTCAAACTCTGAGTTAAGCGTTGAATTGCAAATATTTCCTCCAAAAATTTCACTTAGATTACATAAAAGAGCAAAGACAAGACATAATACCCCTCAATATAAGAGACAGATGAATATTTGGCAGGACTGTATATCCTTACTTTGACCAAAATAACGGCCTAGCCATCACTTATAAACATCAACAAATTTTATCGGACACAAACAAGTTTATGTTGGGTAAATTAGACATGGTCACGTGACTGTTGCTTAGCTGTTGATAAAGCTACGTTAGCGACGACTCTTTGTAGCAAGGCCGACTCTAATCGGCAGTTTTAGTGTAAGAAACTAAGAAATGGCCATAAGTTTCAATAATCCTGGATCCAAGTTCCTAAATTATCCCACCCCGCCAACAAATATCCAACGTTGAACATGACCTACTTTACATTCTCTTGATAAGAATCTTGGGATCATAGGTGTGGAGATAAGAATCTTGAATTACCTTTCACATAGGTAATGTATCAGTACGTACTTTTGAATTAAAGACCAGAATAGAGATGTTTGTCGATGAGAGACATATTCAGGTGAAGCGTATGTTCTTCGTCTGCGTCATCATCGACGTCTTAAATGCAAGTAAAACTCATGGCTTCAGACCGCAACTTAAAGTTTGAGTCAATATTTATTGTGATACGCTACTAGTACTAGAGTCATGTTTTGAACCATGGATTTGTGTCTGCAAGTAACTTGCAATTATGTCTCTTTTCTTCCTTTGCGCTAATTTTGCGTCAACTTGTCTATATGTAAAGAACGCCACATTAGACAGAAACACGAAGCAAAAGAATGTTCTGCCACAAAAAATAGTGTTGAAACTTGAAAGGGTCAATGTCACTGTAATTAAACTTAGCCCGATAGGAAAGTATTGTCCACCAGTCGCTGGGCAATTTTTTTCCCCACTCCCTGTGTTTTACAGATCTACAATTCTGTGAGTGCCGTTGCTTAGTAATTAATAAAATTCAAAGGAAACTCATACATAGACTCAAAGTCAAATAGTAATAGCGGGCGACGTGTAATTAATACAAAGAATCGCATTAATGGGTAGAAAATGAGTTCCAACACAAGGCAATTTTATTTTGGGTCTTCTTAGGCAGTGCCGTTTGTGGACTTCTCGAATTAGAAGATCAGTGGATGTAGTGGATGTTTGGATCAAAATTTTGTAAAATTAATTTGTGTTAAAATTGATTTTGAAGTGATAAAATTTATATTTAAATACATTATTATAAAATCAAGTTAAAAAGTAAAATTTATAAAATTTTGGATTCTACACACAATAATTACTTGAAGTTACTTTAATCCAAAATATATACCTAAAATCAATTCTGAATTTTTTTTACACTAAACTAAACATATAAAATATATCCAAAATCAATTTTAAATTCAAAATAATTATGTAACGCTAAACCAAATAAGCATTAAATTTGTTTGGCTAATGGAGTGGAACCATGGTGGCTTAGTTGGGCTTTCCGTTGAAGTCAAACTGTCAAAGCCTATGTAGCTCGCAGCCTCAGGAATGCAAGCTACCAATGGGAAGTGACTATTCTTTTCTTCTTTTGCAAGATCTTAAATGATTCTAGAATCCATGTAATATTATAAGAGACATGCTAATCTAGATTTGTCAAATTCGTAGGAACCATGTGCTTATTCTGTTAAAACACATTGTTATATTATCTTTTTTAAAATAGTATTTATTTTGAAAAAAACATGTTTTTATATATACTCACAAGTTATTTTTTATTCAATTGGTCACAAAATAACGTATTGAGATCCTCTCCTTATTTTCTGAAATATGAATTTCACCAATTATATATTCACAAATTGTATTTTTCACTATATTATTGATGTGAATTATCTTTCAATTTTTATTAATGACTAATAATAATAATAATTTGGTTGGCTAGTTTTGATGGAGTTTTTTTAATCATATTTTATTCGTTAAAAACTTAAATTTAAAAAGTTTAAATTCAATTTCACTTGAATTCACTATTGAAAGGCAACTTATGTATTAAAAAAAAGTGATTTCTGTTGACTTGTATAATAATTTGGTTGGCTAGTTTTGATGGAGTTTTTTTAATCGTATTTTATTCGTTAAAAACTTAAATTTAAAAAGTTTAAATTCAATTTCACTTGAATTCACTATTGAAAGGCAACTTATGTATTAAAAAAAGTGATTTATGTTGACTTGTATCTAAGAGAATTATTTTAAAATAGATTAATTTTCAAGATTGAAAAAGTAAAAAACAATGCCACTTTGCACATATTTTTGTACAGTAAAGTTGTACTAGCTTGGCACACGATGAACACGCCAAGTGTCGTGGTAGGAGGGTGGTTCAATCAAAGCTGGTACCAATGTTTGCGAGTTGCGAGTGGTCGATCGATTCAGTGAGACTTACTTTTGTTGACAATTTCATTGGTTTGTCCTCTCCACATGACTTTCACCTGATCGCCATGTGCTCTTCCAGAAACAGACAATCTCATTGGTTTGTCGCCACACCCTTAGGGCTCCACTTTCTTGCCACAAAAGACAACATTGCATTATATGCCCAAAGTGAAAAATTAATACTCTACTACGAGTTAGACAATATTCCATACCTAACGTAAATAATATAATAATCGTATTCAAATGTTATACACATATGGGATCGTCAAGTCATACAAAAGGAAACAAATTCACAAATAGTGTACCAATGTGTTTTTACATGATTGAATTGACATGTTAAGTCGTTACCAGTTAGGAGCAAAAGTGGTACAACTACAAAAACAAGAGGTGTTTTCTTGGTCAGATAACTAACCCTACAAGGGTTGCGCACCGATTTTATGGTCCATTGCTTTGTGGGCTTTTTCACGACCATTTCAAACGTGGACATAACAATCTGATACACCTTTTTCCCTTTTAAGAAGGGGAATTATATTAAGGGGTGAAAATGACAAAAGTTTTTACTAAAAGAGAGTTTTATTATATAAAGAATATGTTTTTTTTTAAGAAATAAATGTCTTATTGTGTGCATGTAACTGCGTAATATAAACATTGAGCATGACCTATTAAATGTTTTAAATTTTTTCTATTGTTTTTCATAAATCTAGTTTGAAGACAATTATGTTTAAAATACAGTCAAATATTAAATATAGACATTTCTCTTAATAAATATTTGAATATTGATTCATCATGTTGTGAAAGACTAATTTATTCAATTAGACCTAACTTTTTTTAGTTTTTTTTTCCGATGAATATTTGATTTAATCTTAAATTATTTTAAAACATAAGTATTGAACGATATTGTATATTTTATAAATGATTTTTGTGAAACAAACATTAAGATATAAGTGAGCTGAGAATCTCAAAGAAAATGTAAAAATAACGAAATTTTATGGTGAAACTTTTAATTAATATGACAATTTCTAATTAGAGGGGCACAGGGTGAGTCATGTCCAAATGAACAATATTTATAGAGTTAATTTTGCATGGCTTTTACAGAACTTTGGCATCAATCGTAATAATGTGGTGGTTGTTAATTACATTAAAAATAGTTCATAACAATCAGCATAAATCATCAGTTACATCAACCATGTGACTTATATACTTATCAAACATATCACCATTACTTATAATAAAGTTTTAGGCGTTAAATATTACTCTTTTTTCACAAAAAGGATTGGGTAGATTTTATTATTCAAAGAATATTTAAAGAAACTCTTATAAATTATCTACTAATAAATTCTTATATAAATAAATAATAAGATTTCAATTCTCATTCTTATAAAATATGAGTTTGATTATTGACAATTAAATCAACCTTTGTTCTCTTAAACTGGATCTATACGTGAACAATAGATATGTCGGTTATAATAGTGTAACAATTTTATTATGTTTAGTAGAAATGCAGAAGGGTCAACCTTAGGAGGTGCACAACTAGACAAAAGCAAACATTGTTTGCACGTATAATCACATCCAAAACGCATGTTTTGAGGCGCTAGATACATCGTATTAAGGAGTTATGACTTTTTTTTATATACATTTTTTAATCCTTTTTTTTATATATATACAAGATGAGTTATGACTTTAACATAATTTAATTAATTAATTTAAATTTTTTTGTCGTACGCAAGCTTTGTATTAACGAAGCGGGTTTGTAGCTTCCTACTGGAAATAAAACTCAACTAGAAATGTTCACATTAACATTCGTAGCTTGCTGTGCGCGCTAAATATTAAATACATTAACTAAGGTATCTATTAAAGTTAGGGTCAGAATAATGAGAATCATCATTTTAAAAAAAACGTCATGTTTATCTGTCGATTTGAAAAGTTAAGAAAAAATTATCTTTATTCATTAAATATTTATATTTTTATTGCAAATAAGAGAATGATGGTAAAATAAATGTTAGAATAATACAGGGAAATAATATTTGACGAGATATTTCTTGGTGTAAAATTTTTAACGAGACATGACATACTATAAAGGAAATAAATGACATGTTATAAGCGCAAATTTATTTTATTAATGATTTTTATTAATATCATATATTACTCTCATTTAAGATTCATATTTTCTAACTAAGTGATTGACGTAAGTGATTAATCTATCAAAGTTAAAATTAAATCATTTATGTATTATTTAAATTCAATTTTTGATAAAAATAATTTTTTATCAGATTTTATTTATTTTCATTTGTAATTCGAGTCTTTTTTTTTCTTATGAATAAGAAGATTAAGATAAAAATATTAATATTTTCTATATTAATAATTTAATTTCTGCTGGATAAACATTACACTCACAGGAACAATTATTAACAGTTTTTTTAAGGTGCCGTAAAAAAAGAAGGGTTTTTTTTTAGGTAATGGTCTATACTCTAGTCACTGGCTAGTGGATCGGATCGGAGGGGGCTGTGCTCTATTTCCTTCTCTCGTTTTAATTACTTTTATATGGATATATAAAACAGATAATTTGCCTTTATACATTTTTTTTTTGGGGTACTATTTGCCTGCCCTACATACATTAATATGCTTTATGATTAATATATAACAATGGGGGGAGAAAAACATGCGAAGTCAACTAGTTCAGTTCAATTTTTTATTGGGCAGTTCACAATGCAATCCAGTATACTGATTTTAAGATGAACAATTTTAAATTATTCTACCATTTCTTTTATTGATTTTCTTATTTATTTATATGGAACTTATTAAATGCTTTTAATTTTTAAGCTATTAAATATATTTCTATTTTATTTAATTAATCCTCCTTTTTTCATAAATGTTAAAACGATTTATAAGATTTTCTTTACTGCGATTATAAGAAAAATTATAAGAATATATATCGTTGTTCTCTTGATTCATCGTGTGTTTTATAAGCATTGCTACACGCGGTAAGCCGTAACATCATCTTTTAAAATAAATAAAAGGATCAATTGTGCTTTCAAGATAATGTAAGAAATTGGTTCATTGTGTGTTTTATAACAATAGCCTATTCCATAGGGCATAGCATCATTACAAAATTAAAAATAAAGAATACTTATATTTGACAATATAATTATACTCCCTCCATCCCTAATTCAAAAACATACTAAAAAAGTTGATTATTTTAATTATTAGTATTAAATTTGTCTATAATTATAATAGTTTTCCAATATTACCTATAAATAATTAATGTGTGGAGAGAAAATAATAATGATAGTAGAGTTTAAATTTTTAAAATTCAACTATGTGCAAAACAAAACTATTCAAATTTTCAATTCTCATTAGGGAAAAAAGAGACAATTAATAATATTTACTATATTATTTATGGGCCTAAATAATTAATTAAGAATATTTTGCTAAAAAAAATTAATGCAGCAGATCATTAGAAAATATTCGGACAACTTTTTTTAAAACAACATCTTATATTTAGGGATAGAAAGAATATTTGTTTTCCTGAGGTATTGTACCCAAAATACAACATAAGTATAATTTAAGTAATGATCCTTTATTTGAAATTTTATCCACTATATCATTTATTGATATTTTAATGGTAGACGATAGAGGAATTATTATTCCTCAATTTATTATTGACAATGTGTAGCAATTTAATGAAGGGCCTGCTGGATATCTAAGCATCACAAAACCAATAGATAAGATCAAGTTTTAGGACCAATGCTAAAGATTTTTTAAAAATTAAAACGAATTTGTTATTTAATTGAATGTTAGAAGTTAGAACTTAGAATATGACAATTTGAATTTTTGAGGATAAAAATAAGCAAGAGAATATTAGAAGTCTTCAATAGTCATAAATAATACATCTTATGCCTACGTATAAGCTTTACCTGTCACACAAGACACACAAGAGTTTTTTTTTTTTTTAACAGTACAGATATCTTTAAGCCTCTAGGGTTTAATTTCTACAACTATAATTTGTCTTTATTTAAAAGTTGTAAGATTTAACTTTGTACTGCTCTCGGTTAGCTTTGATCACTCGTGCCAAAGGCCAATTGGTTTTTTTAATATAATTTAGTATTCTTTTGGCTGTAAAAAAAAAAAAAAACAAGTTGTACAATTTATGTATTCCTGTCACGATATTATTAGACTTTATTAGAATTATAAAATACTAATTCCTAATATTGAAATGTCTAACTAAATTGCAAACGAAAATATTTTTAATGATATAAATGATAATTTTCTCTTTGATTTTATTTTGTTTTAAGATATTTTCTTCGAAAATATAACAATAATATAATATATTTTAAATGAGATATATTTGATGGGTAGTTTTTTTTTTTTTTTTTGGGATAAACCCAAATATTAAACTGATATGAATTAGGAATCAAACTTTTGATCACATATTTAAAAAAGATAAAATTATCTGTGAACGTGATAATATATGTTATGTTAGTAGGATGTTCTAAAATTACACACACAGCTATATATTAATAGATGGGCACATTGGAGTTAAAATATTTTAATGGCGAGAGGGATTATACAAGATTACAAGGAAAGCTTAACTGAATTATTTCATTGACCACAAAGACACAAACATTAGAAGGGACACAATTCCTGAAAGAGTGGGAGAATTTCAGGGATTCTCGAATCATATATCACACCCGAAAATTTATTTCCCAAAGGATTTTGGCATTCATTGACAGGGACTGGGACTTAGTCCTCAGGATTTTTTGTGATCAAGACTTCACTTTTAACGACCGTTACACCCCCTATTCCACAGTCTCGATCTCTTATCTTTTACCCTTTACTTTAACGCGCAAATATTTTCTCTATAAATAAGAGGGGGTACATACACATTTGTTTAATTTCCCACACTAATATTATCTCTTCCCTCTTTCTTTCTCTCAAATAGAAGGTGCTTAGTAGTATGGAAGACCTGGATTCGGTGTTCGTTTACCAAGAGGTGGGTTATTGCGCGCGCGCGCGCGCGCTTTTATTCTCCTGCATCCTTGACTATGAGTTCGTCTTACAGAAACCTTTTTCCATTCAATGACATTTGCGTTCACGTGTTCTTTTCATTCGTTCATATGTTACTCATTTTGATGGTTAATATTCTTTATGCCGAACAAGTTTGTCCCTTCAAGACTCTAACTTTGCAAGATGACACAAGAAAGTGTACATTTTTATCTCAGTAGATGGCTTATGCTTCTTTATCCATTTCCCTTCTCTATTTTTTTTTTATTGATTCTTTTGAGATGAATTGTGGGTGGAAGGATCAAACCAGCGAGAGTCTTTGCAAGAACACAAGAAGGTTTACATTTTTTATCTCAGTAAATCGCTTCGGCTTCTTTATCCATTAAATTAAAGGAAAACTTAACATTGGGAAAAAATGTATTTTTATTATAATTTGAAAACAACAGTCACTTTACTCACTTAGTACTTTATCCAAGTTTTATACAAAATTAGTTAAATACATAGGCTTTAATGTTTTTCAGGTCTACGGTTGTAAAATTTTCCGCCGTAGAAAAATTACTTTTTTGGATGTTATATTCTGGATGGGTCTATATTTCTTTTGTGCTTGTTTTTCTCTTTCTTGGTTAAACCTTCTGCAAGAAGGAGATGTTGCATTAATTTCCAGGAATGCAACAGGTCCTAGACTTTAATCGTTGACCCCCGTTTCTGCCAATTTGTCCTCCTTTACATAAAATTTTGGACTATTATTGTTAATTAATGATACTTGCTTTATTTATGAAAAAAATTAATGTGACATTTTCCTTGTTTAACGGGAAAAGTTTGATAATTGACCCCTTACCCGCAATTGATTTATTCCGGGTAAACAGCCGGTCACCAAATACCCTTATTATTGCTGTTACTATAAACAATCAGAGTCTAATTTATTTGGGCACAGGAAAATTGATCAATCAGAGTCTAATTTTGGGCTAGGTGTTGCGTGAGACTACGTTGATCTTACTTTGAAACAGTTTCAGAACCTGATGCATGCACTATATGATATACATATACCTAACTTGTGCCAATAATGTTAGATATTTTAAGGCCGAAAGCATGAATCATGACAATTTCAACTGTCGCTTTCTCTTTATAGTTACCAAAAATTGTTAAAGATGCGTTGTTATTTAGACTTTAGAAGTGGTTCCTTGACTTCCTTATGAACACTAACAATTTTTTTGTTGTTTGATTTTTCAGGGAGAACACGAGTTAAGGAAGAAACTTATGGATGTCCGACATGAACTTGAGAAAATGAAAAATGTCAAGGCAGAATTGCTCGATCTGTTGACCATGGCATACCAAGAGAGGGATGAAGCAAGGTGTCAGTTACAGAAGCTGATGAATCCATTCATGCCCTCTAATCCAACCCATTTGCAAAACGTGTTCGATAGCCATAGTCATCTCATGTTCCCTTCTGCTAAGGCAAACTCAAGCATAACAGAATCTGACAATAGTCTCTCACACGGTTCCTCACAAGTGGATTCCTTTTTTGACACAGTCTCTTCTCCAGAGTTTACAAATGTCAATGCAGTTGACCCTATTAACATAATGAGTTATCTCAACCAGCATGTGGTTCTTCAAGACTTCAATTTCTCAGCACCTCAAGCTTTGATGGTTCCTTCAGAAAAGCCAATGTGTGACACTACCGATGCAGTTATAGATTGTCTTGCCAAAGAGAGAAGTTTGCCTCAAAAGGGTAAATTCGTTCAGGCTGTGATAGATGCTGGTCCATTGCTCAAAACATTGCTCCTTGCAGGGCCACTTCCCAAATGGAGAAACCCCCCTCCTTTACAAAACATCAAAGTTCCACCTCTTACCATAAAAAAATGTGATGCCAATAGCATTGTGCCTAATACTTTTGGAGACACTGGAAATTCACTTCTGAAACCGCAGATTCCACCCTTGCATTATTCGAATACTCCCTCCACGTGTTCAGCTTCTTTGCTTAACTTTGCTGGTCAAACCAATGGTTCATGGTACAATACATGGCCGTTGAATTCAACTCCTGGTGTCAGCATCCAAGTTCCTTCAAGCAAGCGCCTGAGGCATCAATGATTTTGATGGATTTTTATTCCAAATCCATTTTTTCTCCATGTGTAAATGGAATCACAGCGATTGGTGTGTAAATGGCACACCCTGCTTTTGACTGAAGCAGCATAGAAGCCTTTTTGGTTTTAGTTAGTTAAAAATTGTTGGGAGCCCTCCATATGAAAGTTTAGGAAAATTTAGACTTTCATATTATTAAGTCTAATTTACATCTCTGTGAATTGAAACTTTTTGACTGCCAATAATCATCAAAGAGCATTTTATATTGAACTAAATCAGAATGCAAGGTTTTCTACTCTCTCATCCAACTATAGACATATAAATATATAATTTTGTTAACAATTATAAAAGTTTTTACTCAGTTTGTGAAAGTCAACCTCTTCTTATATTCCATTATAAAAAAAATCATTTTTTGTCAACTTTTGATAGTATCTAAGACAAGGCTTGTCAGTGATTACAATGGAGAATCCTTAATATCATCTCCAACTTGTACCTCTTCGTTTTGAACGTTCTATATCTGCGTGCTCTCTTAGTTTTCCCAACTTAGTTTACTGCTATTTTTAGGAAACTCTATAGCAAACTTCATCTCCATTAAAATGTCTTCTGATCCTGCGAATGACCTTGCGACATGGAAACTTGTAGAAGTTATTTCAGTTGTTACAGTGTGTGTCATATTTCTTACACTGAGCGGTTGCTTCAGCATATTTAAGCATCTTGTGGGCAGAATTTGCTGTAGTAGACACCAGGTTCAAAGGCGACTTCTACATGAGTCCATTGCCGTCGATCCTTCTCTGCAGCAGCTTCAAAACCGTGGATTGAACTATACTGTGGTGCAGTCTCTTCCCATGTTTCAGTTCAAGAAAAACGAGGGAGAACAAGACAAGACAATTAGTGTGGAGTGTGCCATCTGCCTCGGAGAGTTTGAGGAAGGGGAGTGGCTGAAACATCTTCCACATTGCAGCCATAGTTTCCATGTTTCATGCATTGATACGTGGTTTCAGTCTCATTCAAATTGTCCTCTTTGTAGATCCTTTGTGCATCATCACATCCTACAGTGTTCCGTAGCTTCTCACACATTGCTACAGCCTTTGAGGCGGGAGGACTTTGGAAGGGTTCATTCCATTCCCGCTTGAGTTCAGACACCAACTATTTTTCAATCTTGAAAAAGTGGGTTTTACTTGTTTGCTTTTAGTTTTGATATTTTTGTGAGGTGAAGCCTTGGAGGAAATATGACTGAAGAGGAGAATTGTGATACCTGGTAAATAGAATTTGGATGGAAAGCTAACAGCTAAAGAAACCTCAATTTAGGTGGGGGTCATAAGAGTGTCTAGAGCGTACTTAACGAAGCTTCTATTGTGTTTTATGAGTATTGTCAATCATAAGGCGTAGGATGATTATACACGTATGTTTCGGAGAGTTCAACCTCAAATTTGTAGATCCATGAATCATGATCAACAAAACTGTTGAAATCGTAGATCAAGCATCAGTTAAAAGTAGATTTAGCATACTTTATACATACACAACTTTAAGTGCAGTATGATTTTTTAAGTTTGCTCTTTCGTTAAAGTCAATTTATTTTTAATAACTCACGTCAACCTTAATGCAGAAAATATAAACCAAGACTCAAATTTAGACTGAAAAGTAAAACCAATAACTCCTAAAATACTATGCCTAAATTTCCTTTTAACGCTCAACTCAAAACTAACAGTTTACTCTCTTTTTTGTTGAGTTTTTTTATTAACAACCATAATGCATATCCTCATTTAAACTTCGCTTGTTCTACTTTCTTTTCTTTTTCGGTTAGCTTGTTTCACTATGTTCTTTTACGAAATATTTACATTCTCTATCCTTTAAATAAACCAGATTATAATCAAGTGAAAAAGAACAAAATTAGAACGGAACAAAAGATTTCACCTCATGCTTTATCTTGGAGGCAAAGTATTAAATGAAATGAAATATATTTTATCACATTTTATTGTTTTATATCTCTTCATCAATGCAAAGACAACGTTTTTCTTCAAAACCCTTCACATACATGATATTGGTCTTTTATATTTTGAATTCCAATTATAATTCATTCACATGCTAACCACCTACGAACTAAATATATCATAGGGACTTCACAATTGCTGAACTCTTATTTGCTCTTTCATTTAAATTGCTGAGCATACAACTTGAATTATAAGTTACCCCTTGCTTGACAGGTTAGCTCTCAAATTTGCTTATCAGTTACCCTTTATAGGTTGCCTACCGTAATTTTTAGTGGCACAAATTGTCCAACATATATACCAGATTCTGCACAATTTCAATTAACACCACAGCGATTTAAGCAAAATATCCAATTAGCATTCTTACACTCATCAACCTCACATTCTGAATAATCACTAAAAATTAGAAAATTTTAACATGATCATTTCGATCATCAATTTAAACAACTCTCTAGTCAAAATTGAAACACAAGGTCTGCTTAGTGTCAACTGAAACAAAAGATACAAAATAACAAAACACAATATAGAATCTATCCTTTTTTAAAAAGTTACCTTCAAGATAACCATAGAGCTGCCTAAGTACTAGTACTACCTTTAGATAATCCCAATCTTGTTTGCCACATCCAATGCATCATAATCAGGTGTCAACCTGACATAGGCCTTCTTGGTGCCATCAGGCCTGCAACAGAATTCAAATTCAGAAATTGTAGAAGAAATACCTCGTTGAACTAAACTAAATACTATGCCACCACTGTAAAAAAGGAGCATCTCAAAACCAATCCCAGGCAGTACACGTCATTCTCTAGTTTCTAATAGAAACATTCAAAGGATTCCCTACTATCCTAGCAATCCAAGTTGGAAAAATACAGATAGTCTAGCCCAAGGCCCAAGCATTATCTCCACATTCCACAATTGAAATTGACAACCCTAGACTTAGTCCTCTAAATTATTAACTCATAACATTGTACCAAACCACTACCAATTCCCACACCTGTAATTAAACAAAAAAACAGAGAACAGGAACATTCCATGATGTTTAAAGGTAGAAAAAAAACACTAGAGAGTGTACAGACAGGACTAGAAATTACATGTGACATCAAGCATCAACATAACAGGGTCTTCAAAAAGATAGGACAACATCAAATTCACAAGAACAACAATACCTTATACCACCAAGTGAATACGGAATTCACTACCACTCAACAAATTTCATCAGCAATAATGCAATATGAAACCATTACTATCAAAACTGTAATGATTGCATAGATGCTCACCTGATCAAGGTGTTAACTTTCTTGGCCTGGATGTCATACATTTTCTTCACCGCATCCTTGATCTTCTTCTTGTCGGCACGCAGGTCGACAATGAAAACCAAAGTGTTGTTGTCCTCAATCTTCTTCATGGCAGACTCAGTGGTGAGGGGGTATTTCAGGATCTGATAATGATCAAGCTTGTTCCTCGGCGGCGCGCTAATGCGAGGGTACTTGGGGTTCCTATCCTTCTTCAGGGTCTTCGGCCTGTGGAAAGTGACAGAAGTTCGGATCTTCTTTGCCTTCTTCTTAAAGGAAGCACCTGACTTAACTGCCTTAGCAGTCTTCAAGGCCTGTGCCTTTGGATCATTCTTCTTATCAACTGCACACAGAAAACCCTAACTCAAGTCACACGGCAAAAACCAAAACCAACCTAATTTTTCACACACCATAGTCTTCTCCCAAATTACACAATGTTCTTCCTAAACATGCTAAATTCCAATACTATTGAAAAAATAACCACTGAATTTAAATCCCATTTTTTTTTTAATTGTTTAAAGTGAGGAACACGAACATACCTTTAGGAGCCATTGAAGAAACTCTACCTGTCGAATATTCCTAATTCCTGAAAAGAAAATTAAAATTCTGAAACCATCAACGGCCTGAAACCAAGCAATTAGCGTAGAGTGACGAGGCACAGTCACAAACCTGCGCAGAGGAAGAAGCCGGTTCTAGGGTTTTCTGATTTGGTTTATGGAGTTTATATACGAGATGTAACGAAATGACCAAAATATTCCAAACAATGTTTTTGAAATGGGCCCGTCTGGGCTGGCCCATTTAGGATATTATTGGGCTGAGTTTTAAAACCCATCGCAGATGTTAACTGGCCCATGTTCAGTCAAGAGTGAATATGCGAGTGCCGTTGCTGTCTCCCGAGAATGGTGAATGCTGACGTGGCTGACCAAGTCCATTTTCTCGCATGAAACAACAAACAGAAAAAGAACAATGAGGCAACAAGAACCTGTGAGCTCCGAGTCTGAGGCGCGCCGTGTCTAATCCGACGTCGTTTTGGTGGTGTTCTATGTCAGTGTGGTGCTTGTGTTTGGGACATGGCGGAAAGAACATCTGCTTCTGTTTCTTCTCCTGCGGGTGATTCCAATTGGAGAGAGAACAAGTTGTGGAAAGGCACATTTGCTGTCGCAGGAATCATGCTCACCCTCGTTACCTATGGTGTTTTGCAGGTTTATAAGCCCAAACTTTTCGTTTCTTTCGTTTTTCTTAGAGCCCCAGGATCTCCTTTTCTTGCTTCAAACTAATCATAATTACATGTTTTGTGTGTGTGTTTTCATTTTTCATTTTTTCCCTGTTGGCACCGTTTAGTGGTGGTTCTAATTAGAAAACCATAGCTGCTATTATTTGGGTACAAATTCACATCAATATGTTGTTTATCAATACTCTTTGTTGAAGTGTTCTTAATTTCTTGGTTTTGGATATCACTTGATGCTTATTTAGCTATTTATGATGGGGTGCTTGTAGATTAACTAAACTAGCATCTATTTTAGGTATGTGGTCGAAAGATATTAGCTAACATGAAGTTGGATGATGTCAAAGCCCTATCTGATAATCCTACTAATGTCCTGTGACTGTGAGTTATATGTGTGTGTGTGTGTGTGTTTGTTTCTTTTAGGAAAAGATCATGAGAGTTCCTTATGGGGTGAACAAGGACTACTTCAAATATTCTCTTTTTCTTGTTTTCTGCAATCGCATCACGACTTCTGCTGTTTCAGCTGGTGCTTTACTGGTGAGTGCTTGATATTTGGGGAAGTGCCGTAGTTACCAAACATTTTAGTGTTTGACATTGCAGCCTTCCCTTTCTTGTGACTTCATTTTCTTAGCCAGAATTTTCCTTGAATTTATCGTTTTCAATCTTTCGCATAGGCAAGTAAAAAGGCATTGGATCCTGTAGCTCCCATTTATAAGTATTGCCTTGTGTCGGTATCAAACATACTCACCACAAGTTGTCAGTATGAGGTAAGTTGCATACATTCGTTGTGTCTATACGTTGTTATTACTAATTTACTATTGGCTGTCAGTTAATACCCATTCTTTTTGGTATCATGTTTCTTATTCCAGGCCCTCAAATATGTTAGTTTCCCTGTTCAGACTCTTGCAAAGTGTGCTAAAATGATACCAGTTATGGTAAGGCTAGATTTAATACTGTGTTCGATTATATAAATTTATTTTATATTGATATTTATGATTACTGGCTGATTGCAATATTCATTACATTCATTATTGATATGTATTCATATATTTATTAGTAGTGTTTTATTCATCTTCTTAGCTATTGTTGCTTCCGTTGATGAAGAATGGTAGTAGTTACATTGTATTGTTCCTTAACAATGAATGTTTCTAATAGACACTGGACCAGGCCGAAAATGAAAGAAGAAAGTTTATTGATGATTGGAGAAATGATCTCCTGTAGTTACAAGTGATTTTGAGGTCACTACCCTCCTACTACCCAACAGCTACCTTTTTCAGTTAGTGCCCCTCTATTTAAAGCTACCCCTAATTTGTTTTAACTAACTATCTGTTAGTTATCCTGATTACAATAACTGTCATAAAGCTAATTACACCCTCCTAGTATATATCTTTCCCCACCTATTACTCCTATCAATACCCTCCCCTTCAAGATGGACCTTGTCCTCAAGGTCTAGGTGAGGAAAAACCTTCTTCAACTCCTCAGCTACTTCCCAGCTGTTCTCATGTTGTGGTAACCCCTTCCATTTGACCAAGACCTCTTGTTTTTCATCTGTTGATACCCTGTGTTGCACCACCTTCTCTGGCTGTAATTGCAGTTCCTAATTTTCAGACAAAACTGCAGGTAATGGTTGTGAAAAACCAGTATCCTTCATATATTTCTTGAGTAAAGAAACATGAAACACAGGATGAATCTTGCTGCCATCTGGAAGTTCCAACTTATAAGCAACTTCTCCAATTCTTTGTATGACCTTATAAGGTCCATAAAACTTAGGACTCAATTTCTCATTAATTTTCTTAGCCAAAGATCTCATTCTATAAGGTTGTAGCTTAAAAAATACCCTATCCCCCTCCTGAAAACTCACTTCCCTCTTATGCTTGTCAGTATACTTCTTCATTTGATCTTGGGCCTTCAGCAAATTACTCCTTAAATCCTGCAGTAAAGCATCTCTGCTGTCATACATCTGATTAATTTCCTCCAGCTTAGAAGGAATATCAGCCCCCTTGATTAATAGAGGTGGCAGCTGTCCATATAAGGCCTGGAAAGGGGACATCTTAGCTGAAATATTAAAATTGGTGTTAAACCAAAATGCAGCCCAAGATAAATGGTTTGGCCATTGCTTTGGTTGCTGCCAGTCAAACACCTCAAATAAGCTTTTAAGCATTTATTAGCCACCTCAGATTGGCCATCTGACTGTGGGTGATATGCAGTGCTCATTCTCAATTGAGTCCCAGCCCTCCTAAACAATTCCCTCCAAAACAAACTCATAAACACCTTATCTCTGTCAGAAACTATGGATGAGGGAAATCCATGCAATTTCACTACCTCAGTAATGAAAATATCAGCTACTTCCTTAGCTGTATAAGGGTGACTAAGAGCAAAAAAATGAGCATACTTAGTCAACCTATCAATTACCACCAAAATAGTGTCTTTACCTTGAGCTTTTGGCAACCCTCCAATGAAATCCATAGCAATATCTAATCATATATCCTTGTAGGAACTGGTACTGTTTGCAGCAACCCTGCTGGTGTCAAATTGCTAGCCTTATTTCTCTGACAGATTTCACGAACAGCCACATACTCCCTAATTGTCTTCTTCATCCCTTGCCAATACACCACTGCAGCCACTCTTTTAAAAGTTCTAAAGAATTTTGAATGTCCCCCCACAGGAGAATCATGCAACTCTTTCAAAATCAGAGGACTTTTAGCAGAATTTTGTGCTAAAATCAGCCTGTTCTTGTAAAACAGTCTATCTCTGTGTATGTTGTAGCCTATCTTCTCCACTGTCTTAGATATTAGGCCCTGAAAAATATCATACATCTGCTGATCAGCCTGCATCTCCTCCCAGCCACTCCATTCTTCCTCCTGCACCACTGAGATTGCCTCAAAACCAAACCGCCTTGACAAAGCATCAGCTACAATATTTTCTTTTCCTGGCCTATATTGAATATCAAAGTCATATCCAATTAATTTTATGGCCCATTTAAACTACTCTTCACTCAATAATCTTTGCTCATTTAAGAACTTTAAACTTTTTTGATAAGTTCTAATAATAAATTTTTTTCCTAGCAAATAATGTCTCCATTTTTTAACAGCTAACACCATAGCCATCAATTCCCTCTCATAGACTGATTTCAGCTTACCCCTATCTAATAAAGCTTTACTCCAAAAAGCTAGAGGTCTGTCTTCTTGCAATAACACTGCTCCTAAACCACTTCCAGAAGCATCAGTTTCTAAAATAAAAGTTTTAGAAAAATCTGGTACTCCTAGAGAAGGCAGCTGCTGCATTACTTCTTTAAGCTTCTCAAAAGGTTTGAGTGTCTCCTCCTCCTACATAAAAGCATTCTTTTTCAACATAGCATTTAATGATTGTGCTATTTTTCCATACCCTTTTACAAACCTCCTATAATAACCAATAAAAACCCCTTAACCCCTTGACATCTTTAGGGACAAGCCACTTACCCATAGCTACCAGTTTGTTTGGATCAGCTTCCACCCCTTCAGCTGAAATCACATGTCCCAAATATTCCAAGGACTGCTGGCCAAAGCTACGTTTTTTCTTGTTTATATGTAGCTCTTGTTGCTATAATACTTGCATTACTACTTTTAAATGCATGTAATGCTCTTCAAGACTGCTACGGTAAATCAATATATCATCAAAAAACACCAACACAAACTGTCTCAAGAAAGGTCTAAGTACCTCATTCATGAGAGTCCAGCTTTGAAAACCATGCAGCCCCCCAATCTCATCCAATAATTCCTCTATAATGGGCATAGGAAATCTATCAGGCACAGTAATTTTATTGAGGGCCCTATAGTCTACACAAAACCTCCAACTTCCATCCTTTTTCTTTACTAAAATGACAGGGCTAGCAAAAGGACTGATGCTTGCCCTTATAATTCCAGCAGTCAAGATGTCTCCCACCAATTTCTCAATCTCATCCTTTTGAAAATGAGGATATTTGTAAGGCCTCAAGTTTGGTATTTTGCTGCCAGGCTGCAAATTGATTGCATGATCCTTTTCTCTCAGAGGTGGCAGCCCTTTAGATTCCTTAAAAACCCCTTCAAACTGCTGTAATAACTGCACCAGTGATTCATGAACAATTTCTACCTTCCCCTTTCCTTCCATAGACTTCAATTCTATTACAAATCCTTGCTCACCCTCCATCATATTATACCTGATAAATTTTCTACTTATGGCAGCCTTAATCAATTCAGGTTCAGCCCTTAACACTATTTTTCTGTTATGCACCTTCACAGCTAATGTCAATTTGTCAAAATTAGCTTCTACTTCCCCTAATCCTGCTAACCACTCCACTCCTAACACCACATCAGCTGTCCCTAATTCAAACAGGTAACAATTTTGTACCACCTTCAATTCTTGCAATTCAATTTGAAGAGACTTACATACTCCTTGGTAGCTCACCTTGTGCCCATCCCTTACCTCCACAGAGTAAGTTTGTGTAGGAGTAAATTCCAATTCCAATTCCTTCACTAACTTCATGGAAATAAAATTGTGGGTTGCTCCACAATCAATCAGCACCACCACCTTCCTACCTTTTATCTTCCCCCATAACTTGAGATATTTGTTGTAAGTAAATCCCTCAATACTATGCAAGGACAACTGATGCACTTCCTCCACTTCTTCTTTAACCTCTTCTTGATCCCCACTCTCCTCCTCCTCCACATCCTTCTCCATTATCATCACTCTCAGCTGTTTATTCTTGCAAACGTGAGTGGGGTGGTATTTTTCATTGCAAGTAAAACATTCACCTTTTCTCATCTTTTCATTGACCTCCATAGGAGATAATCTTTGAAAATTTTTCTTTTTAATTGGAAGATCACCTCCTATTTTACCTCTTCCCACCGACTCCAACACCTTGCCATTCGCTCCCACTTCTTGAGCCTGAGAAACCAGGCCTTGAAAAGGAAGGCATCCATTTCTCTGTTTTGGGTAAATTGCCCAACACTCTATTCTTTTCTTCAAGCTGCCTTGCTTTCAGCATGGTGTCCAGCAAGGTTTTAGGTTCATTCAACCTAACTTTAGCCCCAATTTCCTTTCTCAAACCTTTCACAAACACTTCCATTAAGAAAGTCTCCCCCAATCCCTTTCCTGCCCCTACATGCTTCTCAAAAAGCCCAATGTAGGCATGTACTGGCTCCTCCTACTTTAACGCTAGCAAGCCTTGGAATGGGTTTCCCAAATTGGTGCTCTGAAATCTTTGCACCAGGACTGTCTTGAACTCTTCCCAAGATTGGTTCGAGCTCCAATTCTCCCACCATTGATACCAAGCCAGAGCTTCTCCATCCATGACTACCAAGATAGCTTCCAGCTTCTCTTACTCCCTCACAACTTGCAGCCTAAAGAATCTCTCCACGCGCGATACCCAACCCACAGGGTCTTCCCCCGTAAAGATAGGCATTTCAATTTGCCTCCATTGTCGCGCCCAATGTTGTCAAACTCGAGGATCGTAAGAGGATCAGAAGGGGGGGTAAAAGATTGTAACTCAAGGATCGTAACTTGGATCGTAAGAGTTACGTGTATATGTAAAATTATATTTATACACATACATATATAAAAAATAACATAGACAAGAAAAACAATATTGGTTTATAATTTTTTCACTCTGAGATAGTAACAAAAAAATACTGCCATTCCTTGAACTCATTAATTTAGCTAACCAGGAAATTATTTTCACAAATAATTGAAATTGAAATATTTAATAATTTTAAAAAAATTAAACTGATAATATTCATCAATATAATCCCTCCCTATACTCACCACGTGTACCCCTCCGTTACTGTGCATGCATTCCGTGCTCCACTATCCAAATTAAACTAATAAACTAAACCTCACCCTCTTTACCCACCCCCTTTCTCTCAATTACTTTATAATTTTATAAAGACCGTGCGTGCTCCATTGCTCCTTCTTTCTCTCTCTTTTTTTTTTCTTTTTCTTTTCTCTTAATGGAATGATGGAACACAACATCATCACCCAGCCTCCGTCTTCTGCCGCTCCCATACCGCTTCTGCTCCACGTGCGACGGGAGGTTCCACTACGTGTGACTGTACGAGGCGTGCGAGCGCACCCCGGCGGCCTTCCTCTGCAAGGCCGACACCGCCAATGTTGTCAAACGCGCGACGAGGAACGACGGCGATGAGCAGAGATAAGCCCGACCTGAGAAGCCGTTTTTCTTTTTTTTCCCTCCAACTCAAAGATCGAAATGGATCGTCGATCCGTCCAGCTCGCGAGCAAACGCGCGATCCGTCGCCGATCCTCCCTTCGAGTAACCTCGTCGCCCCCTCTGAGAATCGCAAGATCGCACGAGTATACGATTATACTCGCGATCTTGACAACATTGGTCGCGCCCCAACTTCGTCTTCCTCCTGATTCTTGCCTCTCTCCCTCCTCGCCGGAGCTCGCTCTCCCATTGCTGGCGGTTCCAGATTCGCGGCCAGCTTCTGCAGAACATTTTCGATCGTGCCCAATCGGGTCGCGATTGCGACCCGATTGGCTTCCACGACCTCGCGATCCATCTCCCTAGCCTCGCGAGCTTCCTCCATTGCGTGTTCCAGTGTCTCTAATCTTGCCTCCAACTTGTTGCTATTTTTCGATGCCATTTACGTCTCACAGCCCCAAGAAAGGAGCTCTGATACCAGTGATAGACATTGGACCAGGCCAAAAATGAAAGAAGAAAGTTTATTGATGATTGGAGAAATGATCTCCTGCAGTTACAAGTGATTTCGAGGTCACTACCCAACAGCTACCTTTTTCAGTTAGTACCCCTATATTTAAAGCTTCCTCTAATCTGTTATAATTAACTATCTGTTAGTTGTCCTGATTACAATAACTGTCATAAAGCTAATTACACCCTCCTAGTATATATCTTCCCCCACCTATTACTCCTATCGGTTTCATGCGCTATCTTTCTCTCATCTCACAATCATTTGTGATTGGCATCATTAATAGCCATTTCCTTTTTTAACGGAACAAGTCTATGAAGAGGAAAAAAATGTAACTTAGAGGTAGAACTTTGTGGCTTGATCCTCATTCTGAAAATTTGGTTGAACATTCCTTTCAAATTGGTCAATGCTTGGCCTGAATCTCTCCCCTCTCAAGTAAATGCTCATACTTTTTTTTTCCTGCAAATTTTTTTCTACATTAGGGTCGGCACATTTTAAAGTTGATATTCCTAACTTGTTTTTCGGTCTTAAATTAAAGAGAAAGGGAGAGAAGGAAGGAACTTTCATACTTTTGGGAATTACTAACAAATTGACCATGACAAGCAAAAACAATATATTCTCTATACTTTGCTTTTGAAAATGATTAATTCGATGATTTTAAAGTTGCCGCAGTCTATCCTCGAAAGAGAGAATTTTGTGAGGACTGAAGAGTGGAATGTAGTGTGTGGTTATAAACATGCCATTGTTTCTTTGATGCATGGCAAGATAATTTTATTTAGATAAGGTTTTGTTCTTGTTATTTGATTTTGGTTTTAGATAAAAGTAATTATGGTTGAAGTAGATAAATTATAATATGGGTTTGGAATGTTTTGAAGGATTTTTTTAACAAGTTGATTATCATTTATGCATGTAAAAGGGCATGCTATGTGTGAAATGAGATGCAACTTCTATTTTCCGTTTTAATATTATTCCAAGGACTTATCTTGTGTTCTAGTAAAGTGAATGTACAGATACTTGGTGGATTCTAGGTTGTCTAGTAGAATGTCCTATCCTGCTAGCCACTATTTTTATCCTCTTCCATCATCCATGTGTTCTTGAGCCAACCAAACCAATCCCATTCCTTTTTCTGATGTCAAATCCTATGTATAATCTTTATGCTTATGGTTTATTCCTTCCATGTTATGATGTGGCAGATTAAGATAGGTTAATATCTAGTACCATTCTTTCTTGCACATTGAATCTTGATTCCTGTCTTTGTATATTATTTAGGTCTGGGGCACTGCCATCATGCAGAAGAGATATCGGGGAACTGACTATTTTTTGGCCTTTGTAGTAACCCTTGGCTGCTCAGTGTTCATCCTGTATCCGGTAATCATTTTTTACCCTAGTTTTTTTTCTTCTTTTTCATTATTTTCTTTGTATGTTAAATTCTTTCTATTTAGAACCAACAATGAATGTTCATATGCTAAAGTGTTGGTTCTAAGAAGGCTACATGCAATATTTTGTTCCCAAGTACAGGAAGTTCTAAACTAACCCTGAAAAAGTTTTCACATGCTTCTATATTTAAACATATTAAAGCGAATAAAGCATGGCACAGATTTGCTGAGTCCCATATGACAATCACAAGCCTGCTTATTCTTTGATACCTAGATCTAACTTGGGATCCAAAAGTCCACACACACACAGATACACTTCCAAACATTGAGTAGTTAACTGCAGACTTGCCGTTGGTATTTTGACTTGCAAGTCTGACCAGAATATATTCTTATATCAACCAATGGAATCATTTCTATGTCAAATGTTGTTTTTCTCATGTTCCATTGATTAAGCATTTTGTCGCATATATTGCTTTCTTACTCTGGATTGATCATGCTGCTGAAGATACACAATAAATATCCTTGATAATCTGGAAGCCTTCTGGGATAAGCTGATGTAATTCTTGTGTGTTGTCATTGTAGGCAGGGACCGACATAAGTCCATACGGTAGAGGAAGAGAAAATACTGTTTGGGGCATTTTGCTAATGCTTGGTTATCTTGGGTATCACTACTAAACTTAATTCCACTTTCTTTGATAAGTGATTTTAGGGTTGTCCCAAAAAATGAAAATAAAAGAAAATCATACCATCACCCATTCTGACATGCAAGGTTTTTAATCTGTCAGATTATTCTCATTGTTAGGAAAAAAGCACCTTGCCTACCTATCTAACTGTTCAATATTTTCCTGCCTATATTTTTCTTTTTCCCACTTTCAAAAGTCCACAGTTTTATTATGAACAACCATTTAATTATTTCAACTATTTTTTTTGTTGTTGATGTGTACAGATATGGTTATTTGAAGCCACGTCATATGGTTAAAACATCATTTTGTAACACTTTGTAGTTAGTGCATTCTTGCAGATTCTTAATTGCTCAAGTTGAGATGTGCTACTCTTTCTTTAAATCATATAGTTTTTTTTTTTTTTGTCTAATTAATAGGTGTGATGGCTTTACAAGTACATTCCAAGATAAGATGTTTAAAGGCTATAACATGGAGATACATAATCAGATATTCTATACTACTTTGTGTTCTTGTATTCTTAGCCTGACAGGTGGGTCACAAACAGTGAAATTTCATTCTGAACATTATATTTTTGTCATATATAGACTATTTTTTGTCTTTTCTGTATGAGAATTTTCTTGGACTGTATGCCTACATTTTTATTCTCTGTTTTTTTTCCAGCTTAATGGTTGGATTTGACATCTGATATTTTGCTTAGGTCTTATCCTACAAGGACATTTATTACCAGCTGTAGAGTTCGTTTATATCCATAAAGATTGCTTCTTTGACATTGCATTGCTTTCAACTGTAAGAAAACTTTCCCTTCTCTTTTTTAAATCTTACAATACAGTGTCGATAATTTGCTCTCCTTTCTGATTGTCTTAATTGAGTTTTGAAATCTATAGTGTTTAGCCTTTGTTTTATAAAAGAAATATAAAAGTATCCCTTCTTTATCTTCCATTTCACTAATGAAGTTTGTCATAAATATCAACTTCCACAGGTTGCAACAGCTAGTCAATTTTTTATTTCCTACACAATTCGCACATTTGGTGCTCTAACATTTGCTACTATAATGACAACAAGACAGGTAAGTATTCCAAAGAAAAGTCAAATTTTACATGATCCTTTCAGTTATTTGTCTAATTAGTGTTTGTCATATTTTATTCTATTTTTTGCAGTTGGTAAGCATCTTGCTGTCATGTGTGTGGTTTGCCCATCCTCTTAGCTGGGAACAGTGGATTGGAGCTGTAAGACTTACTTTTACCTTTATTGAATATCATAATGAACTAAGTCACTACACTCTTCTTTCTTGTATCACACTATTTCTTTCTCAGCCACTAGATCGATACCGGTCCCCACTTACACTTATCTTGAACCACCACGGTAGCTCAAGCTCACACACTATATGTGACACAATATTCTTGTTGAATTTCATGAGAAGCCTATTAACACCACTAAATTATCAGGTAATTGTCTTTGGCGCGATTTATGCAAAAACCTTCTTGAGGAAAGCACCTGAAAAGACAACCTCTTCTGTAGAACATGTACAAAATGGAAATTCAAATAATTTGAAGGAGAATCCATGATGGATGCTAACTCCTTTGCTGACCTGATGTGGTGCTACGCATAGTAGTGTGGGACAGCTTCAGTTTTAAGTTTAGAGCTGCACATTCAATCTTTCAGGTCCCGGCTAATGCATTATATGATGGTGGTTTGACATACAGACAGCCCCTGATTTTTTGTCCCAATCATAACAATGGAGAACTTGATAGGAGCTTAGTCCCTCATTTTTTGATAGGGGAGATCAATAATACTGATCTAAGCCAAAATAATGTTTATAAATTGAAATATGTTCAATGTGTTTGCTCAAGCAAGGTTGTTTTTTGATTTAGTTTTCCTAAGTGTGTTTTGTTAATGACAGAAGATTTGTGCTAATTTCTGGGACCGTCGTTCAGTTAAATACCATAAGAGTACGTAGAAAAACTAATTCCAAGGGGATTAGTCCATTAGATTTTAACCAGAGGAACGGTTTCGGTAGACACAAAAAGCTAATTCCGATGTATGTTATTTTTTTTTTATTATTATTCAAAGAGAGGAAATGAACTTCAAAACAAGGAATTTACAATAATTCATGTAATATTGTTAAATCAATTGAGTTAAACTCGTTTTTAGTAATTCATGTATCCTTATTTTGATCATTGTAGTTGAAAATTTATTTATATAGTGTTTATCATTAGTATCTTGTAGGTGTATGAATTAATTTGTACCCTCACACATGCAACACCACGATGGGTGTTTCTATTTGTACTCTTTTATTCTTTTCACACCCTTTGTTTTTCGTAAATTTTTATTTCAAAAACACTCCTCTTCCCTCCTCTCCTACATTTTCCTCTTGGCACCCTTCTTCTAACCCAGTCACTGTGTCATTGTCCCCCTCTTCTCTATCAACCTTTTTGCACCCTTTTTGTCTTTGGCTATCGTCGCCGGCCTTCCTAGTCCTCTCTCTGTCCCTGTTGTATCTTATTGGGTGCAGGTGTTATTTTCTTTTTTCCATTTTGGATTCTAGATTCTAGATTTACCCGGTTTTCAGAACTTTTTTTTAACAATAATAATAAATGTTTTAAAGTTTAGTTTCTAGAATTTATTTAAAATTTTACAATTTCGGAAGCTTATCAAAGAAAATGTTGGAAACACTGAGTGTGTGTTTGGAAGGAAAGATAAAAATAATATTAGGAGAAATTTTGTAATTTTTTTAGTGAAATTTACACTTTATTTTAATTCAATAATTTTTTGAATTTAAATAGAATATAAGCAGTGTGAGTTTCATAGAATTTCTTGTATATTATTTTTTTTCTTCAAAATGAACACACTCTAAAACAAATCCGTGGTAGGCTTGAGCTTTTCAGTTGGCACTCATGCAGGAGAAAACGTACTGCTAGATGATGAGATTGCCGTAAAATACTCGCCGATCTTTGGAGTAAGCACAGACTTTTGAAAATTAGTTTATAAAAGTGTTACAATGGTAAATTGGTAAGACTTCCGGAAATTAATTTTTAAAGGGAAATGCTTTTTGTACCAAACAAAATTGGTATTAAAAGAAGCACGAATGATGCGGCTTGGGTTTGATTTATAATCGCAAGTTTTTTATTTCTTGTGTTTGATTTTTTTTTTTTTTAATTCTAAATGATCCTTCTTAATTATTGGATATCCAAAATTAACAGTCTGCGATAAAATTATTAATTCAGCAACCAAAAAAAAAAAATAATCGAATTGCATAGATAATTTTCAGAAGATAAAGCAACCTGAAGGGACCTTTTATATATCTTTCATCTTTTTTTTTTTTTTTTTACAAAGGAAATAAAGAGAAAAAAAAACTACAAGACAGAAAGAAAGTCTCATCTCTTTTGGTAGGAGAGCATCCATGATAAAATCTCGAGAATAAAAAATCTCTTATTTTTTAAAAATATTTTAATTTATTATTTTAAAATAATTACACATCAGAATTTAATTGCACATATTAACTGTTTCGTGCGTTCGTACTGCACTATTTCGTACTAAATAGCATAACTCATTTTTAAAACTAATACGTAGATCCGTAAAATGCACGTAAAATTAATATTTTATTTTTATTTTAAAATATGTAATTTTATAGTGTTTAAGGTAAATACAGAATATTATTTATTAGTATGTGAATATTAATTATTTATTTTAATACATATTATTATAAAAATAACTATAAATTTTAATAATATTACTAAAATTAAATAAGATGGTGTTTATTTTCATACATATTATAGTGATATTTGTATTTTGATGTTAATATTATATTGATATTTTCAATAAATGATAATTCTTAAATAAAAATGTTTACAAAAATATTAATGAATTTTATAAATATGATTTGATATTGTGTTCAGCAAATGGTTATTAGGGATGACATTGACAAGAGATAGTCTCTGTCTCTCATCATCATCATAGATAAAAATACACTTTTTATTTATCTCATATTTGCATTAATATTTTCTTCAATAAAAATCAATGTATGTATTTTATTAATATTTGTAAGTATATAAACATATTCATAAATATTTCTTAAAATAAAACTTGAAAACAAAATTAAATTAAGAATTGTCATGTCAATATTATAGGGATATTAAGAAAAAATATTCACTTGAGTAGTATAATTATTGGCAACAACTACTTGAATTAATTAATAAACATTTTTAATACCATACTAAATAATTTTAATTATTGAAAATAGACTTATTTTATAATATAATAAATATTTCTATTTCAATTTTAATTTTTATTTATAATAATAATAATAATATAGATTTATATTATTTTACAAATTGCATTAATTTTCAGATTTTTTTCTGAATTTAAAATTTTCAATATTAAATTTCCAGAATGCAAACATTTTTATTAGAAAAATAATTATTTTAATTTATACATAAAAATATATTAAAATTTTTCTGTTTGTAAATTTAATTAAAACAAAATTATTCTTTAAAAATATACTAAAAACATTTTTTATTTATAAACATATTTTTAATGACCAATAGATGTTTCATAAA
>PYAF01001544.1:454910-484217 GCA_007407185.1 Glycine tomentella
TATAGATGAAATTTTATTCAATCATGACAACGATTTGTGCAACTATTATTACTTACTTGATATTTGGGTTTCTCTAGAAGATATACATAAAACTAAAATAATGTACCACCACAAGACTTTCAAGTGGATTGCCATGTGTAACTTTTTTAGCCTAAGTACTTTTGCATTCTTCCCCCTAATAATCATGTATGAGATTCTAGAAAAATGCATTTTGTATTTTGTCAATGTCCAATCCTTTCATTCCTCGAGTCTTCAACAGAGTGCTAATTAAGGAAGAAAAACAATTCTTCTGAGTTCAGGGGTCTCCAAAGATTAGATTTCATTAATTTCGAGGACAAAAACAATTGAATTAAATTATTTTTATAATACAATCAATTAGTTTTGATCCAAAATTATAGATTTGAATATAGTCTAAGTATTTTTTTTTTTTAAATTTTAACCTTTTTATCTAGTGTGAATTACTTTGGATTTATTGATATTTTAATATAAATTACATGTATCTTTTATAAGCTAAATGGAATTTAAAAATAATAAAATTCTCTATCTAAATATTTAACACATCTATTTATTCAGATTCTAACTTAACACTACTAATCAAACAATAACAACAAGCTAATGTCTTTTGATCTATGCGTTATTTAATTAGCGATTTTTTACTAGAATAAAGGTATATAAATATAATTATCAAGTTATGTAAGTTTATTTCTTTTGGTAATCATTTTATTGCTACGGTATGTTTTTTCCATACTTTGAATCGAAACATTACATGGTGGTTATGTAAGTTTTTTTGATTAGTTATGGTATTATTAGCACCAAATACTCTAATATTTCCATCAATGAAAGTATATACACTCTAAAGATCAAAGTTATCTCATATAAAAAAAGAATATCAAAGTTTTCTTTGTTTACACAGTATGATTTTTCTATGATCTAGTACATTATTATGATTTCGAATTGGATTAGATTTTTTTAAGAAAACAATCTAAACTGAACTAAACCATAAGTGGTTTTGATCTTTAAAAGATAAACAGATAATAACAGACAAGTAATGGTGGATTGAGCTGTTCACTGTGCCCTTTACAGTTACGATTTCATGGGATTCAGTAAAATCTATAATCTTTAGATTGCTATATAAACGCAGCACATGTAGACTGTTCTTCTGGTGTGATACACTGATACCTTTGCTTTGTTTTGCTCTTCCTCTGTTATCATGGAAATTGATCTTTCTCCCCAGTTGGCCAAGAAGGTGTACGAAAGCAATGGTGGTTCTTACCATGCATGGTCCCCTTCTGAGCTTCCCATGTTGCGTGAAGGGAACATCGGTGCTGCCAAACTAGCTCTTCAAAAAAATGGTTTTGCCCTTCCTCGTTACTCTGACTCTTCCAAGGTTGCATATGTTCTCCAAGGTGAAGTTTTATAACCTTTTCTCTTTTCTATATCTGATTTGATTCCTTTACTCCTCTTATCATCTACAACGAATTTGAAAATTTAAAAAGTGATATCTTTTTATTTGTGACTGAAGAAGTGAAGATCCTTTAATTTGTTTTACTAATGGTCCGTGAACAATTTCTCTATACGAATCACCTCAATAACATTTATTATTATTCTCCATTTTTTTCACAATTATATTATATAACATTTATTATTATTCTCCATTTTTTTCATAATTATATTATATCACTTATTAATTATTATGCCTATATTTTTCTCTTCTATTTCTTTCTAAATTTCTCTGACTAGGTTTGGAGTGTCCCATCAATCAATTTCGTTTTTTCCCCTCATAATATTAATGATCCTTTTTTGTTAATGAATGTTTCAGTTTTAAATTTGTTTTTTGGTATTGGGGGTTTTATGAATCAAATTTCCTCAGACACTAATTAAGACTCAACTAGACTAGATTTTGATAGTTGTGCTTTCTCTGCCACACCGTTTTAATAATATTTCAAGCAATCGTAATTATTATGTTTTGCTGATTGTATAAATATATGCATTTTGAGATTCTTAAAATTCTTGCTATCTTTGTATTTGTTTCATGCTATGGGTATATGTACTATTTTACAGATGCCCTTTTTTTTTCCTGTTTAACTTATTGTCATTACCAACCTTTTAAAACAGGGGTGCTGTTGTGTCACCATTTTTGATATTGTGAAAAATTGTGAATATATAATACTAGTGTAGCCACAATTGAACATGTAGTTGCATAAAAAGTCTTAAATTCTTAGATGTTGCGCTGCGATTATAAATGTTGATGATCGTTTTTCAAAATCCTGGTGAATAATCTGTTTTATATTTCCTACAGCTTATGTACTTGCCAACATGAATAATAATTATTTAGGGGAGATGATGGTAAATTATGTTACCATCGAACAATTACACAATAATCGAAAAAATAAAAGAGAGAAAGGGAAGAAAAAAATAATACAAGTGTTTATTCTGGTTCATCCAATGTGGACTATGTCCAACTATTCTCAATATTATTCTCACACACTCATTACAATGTACTCAAGTTACAAGAAAAGGCTTAAAAATCCTAAGTAACATAATGGGGCCTGTGCTTATCATTTGAAGACAAAGTATGAACCATACCCAATACATTTGTCGTAATTAATTAACTAGACCACTTCTCGAAAACAGTAAAAGTTCATTGAGTGAAAATTATACCCAATTTTTTTTCCATAACAAGATTTTGTAAATATCAACAAGAGAGGAGGAACCGTTCTGATTATTTGTAGAGATTCATTATTCTGATTATAGGCTGATTTTTAAATGTGAACTTGCCAAAACAGGAAGTGGAGTTGCTGGAATTGTGCTCCCTGAATCAGAAGAGAAGGTTGTTGCAATTAAGAAGGGTGATGCTTTGGCACTCCCTTTTGGTGTGATAACATGGTGGTACAACAAGGAGGACACTGAGTTGGTTGTTCTGTTCTTAGGTGACACTTCAAAAGCCCACAAGACTGGTGAATTCACTGATTTTTACCTAACTGGTTCCAATGGAATCTTCACTGGCTTCTCAACTGAGTTCGTGGGAAGGGCTTGGGACTTAGAAGAGAAGGATGTGAAGACCCTTGTTGGAAAACAATCAGGCAAGGGCATTGTGAAGCTTGAAGGGAACATCAATCTTCCTGAGCCGAAAGAGGAACATAGAAAGGGCATGGCATTGAACTGTGAAGAGGCTCCATTGGATGTTGACATTAAGAATGGGGGAAGAGTTGTAGTGTTGAACACCAAGAACCTTCCCTTGGTTGGTGAGGTTGGTCTAGGAGCAGACCTTGTGAGGCTGGATGGAAAAGCCATGTGTTCTCCAGGATTCTCTTGTGATTCTGCTTTTCAGGTTTTTTTTTTTTTTTATTGGCAAATGTTAATTGGTAGTTTTCGTACAGGAGGAATCAAATCTGCCATCTTTCCCTCTTTTCTTTCTTAAACATCCAACCAACCGTATATCTCCTGTTTTTCAGGTTACCTACATCGTTAGAGGAAGTGGTCGTGCTCAGGTTGTTGGTGCTGATGGTCGCAGGGTTTTGGAGACAACTGTGAAGGCTGGTAATTTGTTCATTGTGCCAAGGTTTTTTGTTGTCTCAAAGATTGCTGACTCTGATGGATTGGAGTGGTTTTCTATCATCACCACCCCCAAGTGAGTTTTTCTAACTTTTTTAACATTGTTGCCAATATTATTATGCATTGCTGCTATAACATCTGATCAAAGAAACACTCATCTCCTGTCACTTATAGGTGGGTTTTGAATATTTTGTCCTCATCAGCCACCACTTTTTGTGTTTACGAAAGGCACTCTTGACAAAAGAGCTTCCATGTTTCTTCTTCTGAATTGTTATTATATAATTACATATACATATACTACTAATAAGCAGGATTAAAAATTAACTACCATTGCCATTGTTGATTTGCTGATTTATTTATTTACTTATTGTGTGGAGAATATACAGTTCATCATATGCTTACCTTATGAGAACTGTTGAAGTAAAACCAGGGGCGGATCTAGAAAAAAAAGTAAGGGGGGCACTAGTAGTGGGGGTTCGGGGCCGCGCCCCCGAAAATTATTTTTGTAAAGAAAATTAAAGGAACAAATCATTATAACAAAAGTGTGAAAAATGTACAATTCAAAAGAGATAAAATTGACAAAATTAGTTGTATGCTGGTGCTTAAAAATAACAAGAATGTGACCACTATATTCATAAAAATTATAAACATACATACTCACCCTCACTCCTCTCTTATTTTTCATCTTTTTTATTATTCTTTTTCTATGCTTTTCAATTTTTCCTCTCGTACAAATATTTAAGTTAATTTTTTATTTTACTTTATTTTATTATTATAAAAAAATTATTTATTCTTGAAAATTTAAGGGGGGACATTGCCCCCCCCCCCCCAACTTAACACATGCATCCGCCCATGAGTAAAACTTCAGTTCTAATTGAGAAACAATATCAAAAGCACTTTAGGTAACTGAATTTTAAGTTTTGTCCTTTGTTTTCTTTCTGTGGAGGTAAACACTTGTTAGTGGTAAGTGCTAACTGGTAAGCCAGCTGATTGTAGTAAACTAGTGATCATGCTTAACTTACCAATTAATGATTAAAGAGCAATCATACTTGTATTTGTTTTCTACTATAAGCCTGTTTGGATACAAGATTATAAATACTTTTGAGAGTTTCTTTATTGAAAAAATCACTATATTTTTAGTAAAGAAGCTCTCAAAAGTACTTCTGACTTATATCCAAATAGGTCCTGTAATTTGTCTGGAAGAGAGATGTTAATAAATTTATGCTTTTCAGTAAAAATTGTCTTAAAAAAAAAGTGTTACATATTGCTCATTTCTCTTTGCTTGTATCTAGTTGTGTCAACGCATCATGCATATTAATTCTAACAAAGCTTCTTATGATTGTTGTTGAGTCAGTCCTGTATTTACGCACCTGGCTGGAAGTATTGGGGCGTGGAAGGCTCTTTCACCCACGGTTCTGCAGGCTGCTTTCAATGTAGATGCAGGACTTGAGCAACTCTTCCGTTCAAAGAGAAATGCTGATGCCATTTTCTTCCCTCCTCCAAATTAAATTAGCATTTTCTTAGCTCATGTTTATCTAGCTGGAACTGTTTGAATTAGTTTCAGGTTTTTAATGTAGTTCTTCTTAAGTAGTTTTTTAAATTTCTTTTGGGTTTGTAAGGAATTGATTGCTTGTTATTTAATCTGAACTTTATTTTAATCCTTTCTTATACCTTGGATGTAGTTATTTTTTATGTTGATGTTGTTGTTAAGGACGCACTTTAAAAAATCATAAAGAAAGCGTTATATTTCCTTCTGAACTCAAGACTAATTTCTTAAAATAATGATATCTATCTATTTAAAAACATGACTTCTTTTAAAAATTTATTGTTTCTTAATCATTTATCTTTTTCAATTTATTATTTTTTAAAAAATTATCAATAATTTTTGTAACCCAATTAAAATTATTTATTATATAAATATTCAAAAATATTCTTTTAGAAATACAATAAGTTAACAAATGAACTTATTGTCATATTTCACGCCTAATAAAATTAAAAATATTTTAAAAGATTTATTGATAAATTTGTTGAAATAAATTTATCTTTTATTAAATTAATTCATTATTCTTTGGTGAACACTGAAAATACTGAATAGTAGTAGTTAGGTTCCGTATCTTCTTTGGTGATGATGAGAGAAAATGGCGCCATTGAAATCACTGGAGAAAGAGTATCCACTCATTGACTCTAATTTTCAAAGTTTCTGCGCCTCCCACGGCATTTTCTCTGGTTCCGTTCCCTTTTCTCTCTTCCGCTATTTCGATTTCATTCTTCATTTTTGTCAAACACGCTCACGATTCCACTATCTTCTCAGTTGAAGATTTCCTTCTGCACGATCTCGACGCATTAATTGCCTTTTCGGATAATCACTCTCCTTCACAGACAATAAAGCAGGTCAGGGTTACCTAATTCTTGTTTTTCTTTTTCTAATTTCTCTGCTAATTCTGTTATTAGGTTAATTAATAACTTTGAGCATGTACTGTTTAGGGAATTGACCAGCTTCTCTCGATAATAGAGGCTCTTCATCCACCATTGCTAAACGGTTTGCAGCTCTTGGAAGATGCTCAGCGGAATAAACATGTTTTGTCCACTGGATGTGAAGGGTACTGTCACTTCAACGTATAGTTCACGTTATGTTGTTGATGCCTAGCCTGGTGCTGCATTTTAGAATGTTAGAGTGCACCATATTCATGCACACATTTTCTTATGGAAAATGCTATTTGTTGCGAAAACATTTTCGTAAAATGATACACCAAAGAAGGTGATTGGTTATTTTTATCAAAACATACCGTGTCTTGTATTCCATCAATTTAACTGCACACATGCTATTGTGATATGTAGTGATTTGAGCAATTCGTGCAACAACAGTTTCGTACAAAATAGCAATACACAGGGGGTGATTGGTTGAGTAGTTGGAAAATTTGGAATGAAAATCACTTTGCGTTTACTAGGTATAACAAAAATCTGCAAGGTTGAACGTGGAATGCAACTCATTCAACCACTTTTGTGGCATGGAATTGAAATGAAACTCATTTTCTATAACCGTGGCATAGCCCTTTATTTTCACTAGTGTTCAAAACTTTTGTGTTGAGTTCTTAAGAAATGTTAGATTTGGTTTAACAAGTTGTGGAATGTGGGTTAAAAGTAGCACTGTTTACTACTTAATGTTTGAGTCTATATTCAGGATTGATGCATTGCTTGGAGGTGGACTACGTGGAGGACAATTAACTGAACTCGTTGGGTCATCCTCGTCTGGAAAGACACAGGTAAGAACCCACTCCTTCTTCAAAAATCATATCTTGAGTAGGAGTGTTAACAGGATGGGGCACGGGTGGGCATTGTTTCCCCTGCCCCATTCCTGATGGGGATATACCATTTCTAAATGTTTACCCATGGATATTTGCTATTATTTAAGAACTTAAAATGAATCTTTAAAAGTCACAAAAAATGTAAATGTCTAAAATTTAACACCATATGTCACAATGTTGCCTAATAATTAAAAATTGACATACTTCTATTAGTTAGAAGATTGTCACAAAAAAATGCTTATATCAATATTGTCTTGTAATAATTAACCCGCACAAACAATATGAAGGGAATACATTTTCTTGAAATTTTTTATTATTGTAAACTTATTTGTAAATGATTAAAATAAAATTATATTCTTATTGCATATAGGAACAGAGGAAAAAAAAAATATAAATATAAATTATTGAAATAAAATATATTTCATGGGTACTTGGGGGTAGGTATTTTGATCCCTACTCCTGCCCTGTTTATCAAATTGGTGTACCTGTCACTTGCCCCCATATTGGGAAATCCTTGTGGAGTTGTGCAGATGTGGGGATTTCGTCCATGCTTCATCCTGGGTGTATTAAGAATAAAATTGTAAAACTAAAATGGTTTACTTTGGTCTTGTAGATGATCTTTCTGCTACCCCAGGTTCTCAGATATATATCCTTCTCAACATTAACATGTACATGATGCAATTGTTAATGTGTCATTTCTTATTTGGTTGATATAATGTAAATTGCTATCTTCTGTTTCTTCGTTTATGTTCTGTTCAAATATAACTTGCCTTTTTTTTATTCGTTTATTTTTATTTTAGGCATGCCTACTGTCTGCCTCAACTGTTGTGAAGCATAAGAGTTCAGTTATATACTTAGATACAGGCAACTCCTTTTCACCTCAACGTATTGCATATTTTGTTAGTCAGTCTACTGGCTATGTTTTTGGCAATCAGGTTACTTTGACTAGAGACTTATGGTATATTGTTTGATCGAAATTGACTTAAAACTGATTTTAATGATCTGTCTTTTAGGCTGATCATATGCTCAAAGAAGTATTGGACAGGATAATTTGCTACTCAGTGTTTGACGTCTATCAGATGTTTGATGTGCTGCATCAACTGAAGATTAATTTAAGATCTGAGGTTCTCATTGACTGGAGTATTTGTAGCTGATGTAACGTACTTTATTTTGTATTTCTTTCTATCAAATAGATGACTACTGTATACTGTCACAGATTGTGAAATCAAATCAGCATGTTCGATTGCTTATTGTTGATTCAATCTCTTCACTGATTACCCCCATCCTTGGGGGCAGTAGTCCTCAGGGTATAGTACATCTTTGCACACAGAAGAATTCCTTGCTATGTTTACTTTAAAAGATGACCCCACTTACTATTTTAATTTGCTGAGTTGTGCAGTTGTTGTCTATTTTCATTCTTTAGGAGCTTGCCATTCTAATTCTATCCCTTTTATCCAATTTACTTGTTTTATTAATACTTGCTTAGGAACTTGAGCTTTTAACCACCTGAGTTAAGTAAGAGAACAAGAGTGCATGCTACTCTACATTTAAAGAGAGATATAAAAGGGTATGGTGTGCATCTTATTTAAACTTTATTTTCTAAAAATAAACTTTAAAGATCTGGCTTCTTGTTTTATTAGTACTTTTCCAACCATGTGTGATGTGTCTCCTATTATCTGATAACAATGTATCAAGTCGAGCACTTGATTCTGCTTTCAAAGTTCAATCACCAAGTGTCTGTTTTTGTTATTCTCAAAAACATCAAATAGCAAAAGATTTGATATCTCCTAAGAATATATTTTTTGTAGAGGTATATAAATTGATTGGACTCTTTTGAATTGAGGAATCTGATTATATGGATTATAAGCCATTCTGCAAATTCTTTAGAGGTCGAGTCATTTATTGTGTCTTTCTACATTTTAGTTTTGTTCGTCTTTTATGTCACCGTTTTTATAACATGATTAGTCATGCTTTTCCTTTTCTTTCTCTGGTTAAGAGAGTCTTATTTTCCATGATATAAGGTTGGATAGAATATATACATTAACTGTAGAGAAACTTACAGTTTACATGTTATGGGTGATTTCAGGACATGCTTTGATGATATCTGCTGGGTTTTTACTGAAGAAGTTAGCACATGAGCATAACATTGCAGTATTGGTAAGTTTTGGTTTCCTTTTTCATTCATGCTGGTGATTATCCTTTCAACAATTGTAAATAAAGCCTACTACTTGCAAGTGATTTTTCTGGGGTCATCTTTCTTAAGCCTTATACTACAACAACCAGCAGCCACCAATCCACAAGGAAGGATGGGATCAAACAATGTTATAATATTCTGTCCTAAATCATGTTTATAGACAAATTATTGACTTTTAAATCCTTCTTGATTGTTTCTCATATAGTTGTGCAAGAATCATATCTTACAGTTCCTTCTTTTTATTGTAAGACCAAATAAAGAGAAATACTTGGTGAACATCTGAGAAAGATAATCAAAGCGGTGAAATTGTGTCTAGGGATGGCAATGGTAGGATATTACTGTTTTAGAGTATTTGTGTCCATAACTATGTTAAGTAAAGGACCCGTAATAGGACCCAAGTTTGGGTGGGTAACAACTTCATTATTGCCCATGTCCATATCAAATGAATACTTATATTCCTAAATTCTACAATTGTCCGTATTTAGTTTAATGTGTCTTTTTGACAAACTAAAAACAAGATTGTTATTTTAATAATAAAATTAAATTTTAATCATGAAAATGAAAAGCATTATTAAAATGTAACATCTAACTCAATTCAAAAAATATCTAAAGATCTTTTAAATCCTAGTTATAAAATATAACAAATATGCAGTTAAACAATTACGTTTGTATTATGAATGTGTGTGCAAGTATGAGACAAGAGGATTACTGTAATCGTTCAAACCCATTTGATTCGTAATAGTTTAATCCTTTGTGAATCAGTTTTGGGAGTAGCTGTTGGGTCTGAGTCTAATTGCCATCTGTGTCAAAGTTAGCATTATACAAATCATTTCCTTTTCCGTTTATTTTCTTATATAAATGTTTAATAAGAACTGTACTGCGGGTTAAACAATGCAATGAGAAGACAGAATTACACGGGCATAGAGAAAAAGGTGCTTTCGAAAAGGCCAGATAACGGTTGAGTCATGACTGGGCTCATTTTTATTAGAAATTTGCAAACATGATTGCTGTGATTTATATTGATGAGGCAGGGAAGCTATATATATTCAAATAGCACTTCTAATGGAACAAATTTTGAAGGTAACGAATCATGTGGTGGGTGGAGAAGATGGTATTTCCAAACCAGCACTTGGAGAGAGTTGGAAGAGTGTCCCACATGTACGGCTTTTGCTTTCTCGTGATTGTGGAAGCAATGTCTGCAATATTTCAATGCTAAAACATCCATCTATGGTATGCCACTTAATCAGAAAATTTATATACGGTGTTGTATACGTTAGTTAATGTCATTTTATTTTATGAGCTGTGTTATTTATGGGTATTTTACTCTTCATTTATCTGAATCGCATTCTACGCTGCCACCATTTCCCCCTTGGGGCTTTGATTCCTCTGCATGTCTGTCATTGATAGGGTTATTATTTTTTGGTTAAATATTCAAGTCATAATATATATTGGATTTCCAAAGTTATTAATAGAGGGTAAGTCTCAAAAAATCGAAGAATTATAGACAAATATGCAAAAAAAAAAAAAAAAAAACTGAATTGTGTGAATCGAAATTTGAACATTGCTATTGTAAAAGTTGCAAATGCTTGTTAGTTTTTTGTCTTCTAATTTATTTGTAACGTTCAATTTGGTCTTCAATTTTTTTTCAATTTCAATTTGATTCTCTAATTTTTAAAATTGGTTTAATTTAGTTCTCTAATTTTTTTTGCTCTAATTTTTAAAATCAGTTTTTAATTTGGTCCGTCAACTAAATTAATTTGAGTGATCACGTCGTGTAAATTTGGTCCTATTGTTTAAATGTGTTTTGTAGTGGTTTAAAACCATCACTAAGTTGTTTTAAGTTCTTAACATCTTGACCGAATTTGAACTGTAAGATCAAATTGAATTGATTTTAAAAATTATAAGATCAAATTGAATCTAAAAAAAGTTAGAAGACTAAATCAAACCCCAAACAAATAAAGTCCTGTACTAATAAACTTATTTAACCTTATTTTTTTTATGAGTGATAGGGTTATTAATTCTTCATCATCATTATTTGGAGTTGAACCTCTGAAAATTAACCAGTCTGAATTTATTGTTCCGTTTCAGGCTTCTGGCAGGGCTGCAAGTTCTACTATGTGGAGCATTTATGACTGTTAAAACAGTAGATTCAAAATTAGATATCCTTTATTATATATCTGATCCCACCTTAATAACTGAGTGTTTGGTTTCATGGTGGGAATAATAAAGAATTGATTGACTGCAGTTAAACTTGTTATTATAAAATTAGAATATTGTTAACTAGTGTTCTTAAGACACTTTAAAAAAAAGTATTTATTGTAAAAATTCTAAGAGAGCAAAAAAAGATCATAAATAACATACTTTTCTGATTTTCAAATGAAAACATTTTTACTTTAACTTTTTAACCCGTGTCCTAAGGACATTAATTAACATTTTCATAAAATTATATAGATTCTTATCTATTTTTTTATACATAAAATTGATTTTGCCTCAAAATTACTGTTCGACTAAAATTGATAAAAGTAGTTTTTGCATTGGGTTGAAAATTTGACATTTTATAGGTAACTTGCTTTCAGGATAAAAGTGGTCAAACATTAAATTTGAAAAATAATTATAACCCAAATTTTACAAAATTAATTTGATTCAAAATTTATATCAAGCATTTAGTATTTTTCTTATTGTTTGCATCAGGGGACCTTACGTGAGCCATGTACATCCTTGTTTGCACTTTAATATTATGATAAAAAGTGTGATACACGAATAATAATTTATACATTATTTTTTCTATCTTTTTATGTTTTACCAGTATAACTTATGATAAATCATTTTCAAAGATTCGTGTTTCACATTACTTAGTTTTACATCCAAGATTCTTTATACAATACTGTCCCACATTTCAAAAGGATAAAAAAAAATGTTTTTAAGGGAAAATTTATTAGATTCTCATCTTGGATGTAATGTGTTGGAGTCAGTGTAATAAACTATTCAACTAAATCTAAATTGATAACACATAACGCAGTTTAATTGGTATAACAAATTATATGAACCAAAAATACTTCACACATGTTAGCAATTTACCAATCACATTACCCTCACACAATCATTGTTATATTGTTGTTATGTGTCGCTAGGCCATGCACACACTCTATTATAATGTTTCACTAGTCATATTCTTAATTATTTATTCATTGAGTGGTGATTCACATTGTCTTAATTTACTCAGGATTAATTCAAAGTTAAGTGACTTAAATCAAATTTTGAAAGAAATTTTATTCTATTTTAAATTAGAGTTATATATGGGATTATTTTTGTTAAAATATGTGGTCTTTTTGTTTTATAAAAACTAATAGCAATTTTTTTTATAGTTCTAAAGCTTGAATTTTATTAGCCATACCATTGGACCCATCTTGAATTTATTTCAAATCCTCTTATTTTATGTAGAACTGCACACTTTGATTAGGTTACAGTAATGGGCTCATTTCTATTTAGGTGGTGTCCTTTGTGTCTTAGTGGGCTACTATTGTTATTAAAAGTATATTATTCTTTGTCATTTTGGAATTATATTGTTATATTTGATAGCGATGTTGTTTTATTGCTTGCCACTTATAGTAGGTGCATGTAGTTCTATTTAGTCTGTGAGGTTCTATTCTAGTTTGGTATTGTATTGTGATGATTATACATGTTTATACATAATTTTTGGAATATCTATATTTTGGGAGAGGTTTTGCAAATCTCGATAGAAATTCCTTTAAAATTTAGGTTTTATAAATTAATATTATATTTTCTATCCTAGTCAGAATTGATCACAATTAAATATTGGGTTAGAATAGTCATCCGTGTAAGATAGGTTGAATTGAGTTATGACTAATTAAATTTAAAGTAATAATACTTCCTCCATTTTATAATAATCATGTAAGGGAAAATTATCATAAAATAATTGTCATTTTAAATTTTCAATGTAACATTAATTATTTATTTTAATTTATATCTCTTATAATATTAATAATACACAAAACAAAAACTAAAAATAATAATAATAATAATAATAAAATTAATTTTGTAATAATATAGACGGCAAGAACTTGTTATTCTTTTTTATTTACTTATTAATTTTTGTGTTTGTTTAGAACAACTTAAGAACACGACTATTATAATGAAATAGAGGAAGTAAAATTTAAATAATTATAGATATAAATTTTACATTCATATAACTTGTGTTGTCAAACTATATATAGACACCAGAAGGCAAATTGGCAATGTTTTCAGCATGGGGAAATCGTAGACACGTAGTAACGTATTTCTATTGGAAAATAATGGTGAAAGTAGGGGTGTTCACGGGTCGATTCAGATTGATTTTGGTCAAATTTAAGATTTAATCTAATTAAATTTGATTGGATCGGTTTAGTTCGATTTTCAAGAAAAAAAATTTAAAATCCAACCTAACTCAATCCGTTCGTGATCAGTTCGGTTCGGTTCAACGGATTACCTATTTAATTTTTTTCTTAAAATTATTATTTTATATCATGATTCTTTCAAATATACAAAATAATTAACACAAAATTATCAAATGTATGAGTGTAGTAAAATTGATTCATTTAATATCATCAACATAATATTCTAAAATAAACTTATAATATAAATTAAAACAAAAGATTCTTGAACAAGATTTACTATAATAATCTGGATCACAACTATTTCTTACAAACTAAGCTTTGCTACAACCAAATTTGTTGTAAATAGGTTGTTGAAACAAACAAATGAACAAAATATTATTCATTAATAATATAAACATGGTAAACAAAATATGGAAAAAAGGTGAAACAAATAACAATATACATGAAAGTAATATATTAAGAAGTTACAGCACTTGCCGTTTCAACACTTAGAGATCCAATAGTAGCAGTATTTAAAGCCAAATCAAACAACTTTAAAAATTTAAACACAACCCCGTTAGCACATCAATTAATTGATATTTTATACAAATATGAAAAAATGAAATAAGGGATTACACACCTGATTCAATCTTTTCCGCTTAATTTATTTCAACTTGCAATTCATTAACATTTTACTTAGTAGATCTAAGCCAATTTTGGACACAAATGAGAGCTTCAACAGTAGTAGGACTCAAGGAACTACGAAATGAATCCAGAATTCTACCCCTTATACTAAATGCAGACTCAGATGATATAGTAGATACAAGAATGACCAATATATCTCTAGCCATATAGGAAATAATATAATATTTGGATGCCTTCAATTTTCACCAATTCAAAATGTCAAATCCAAGGTGATCATCTTCAACATCATCCTCCAAATACCTATCTAACTCATTTTTTTGCACCTCATCCTGTTTTTTTTCTTGATTTTCATTCTAAATTCATCATCTCAATCATCATCCTTATCACCTTTGTCATCATTATGTTGTGAAACCATGTTTGAAGCCAATGTACTAGAATTAGCTTAATTGCTACTAGAATAAGAAATGAGATGTTCTAGTACATATTGCTGAATCAGTTTATGAATGAGGTCTTTCAATTTTTTCATCATGTCCATGCTCTTCTCAACATCATACATATGATTAAAACAAAATTGAATGTACTCACATTTATAACGAGGATCAAGGAAAATAGCAACAAGCAAAAGGTAGTTAATTCCACCGCTTTTCCAATATTTGTTAAACTTTAACTACATATTTGATGTCATCATTTGTATCACTATGTTATCATAATGTTGTTTCTATTGATTTTTTTGCAAAAAAAACAAATTAATTGGGCCATATGCTAAATTATGGGGAGAAAGAATTTCTAATTTTTAATTTTTAATATATATATATATAATAAAATTTATATTATTATTACGGGTTCACGGATCGGGTCAACAAGTTAATGGATCTATAAATTTAAACTCATGACCCAACCCATATATGATCAGTTTTGATCGGGTCGATTCTATTTTGATTCAAATACATAAATGACTAAATTCAAACAGTTCGAATCAGTTCAGATCAATTCGAATTCATGGATGACCCGTATCCGTAAACACTTCTAAACGGATCGTTGGTGATCAAAATGACACTGATAACTTCAATAACAAAATAAAAAAAATAAAAAATAAAAATACAGGATCATTGATGGCAATGACCAACTAGTATAATTGATGGATCTACGAAATCAATATTGTCCGTGAATGGTCACATCCATGTTTGCTCGTGCTGTCATGCATGCAAATATTAATTGCCGCGGAGACTGCACGTGACCAACGGTACTGAAAATAACTACTACTCCTACGGTTCCACCTATAATTGAGTGATACGGATGGAGTACTATTAGTATTTTTACTTTTTAGTAATTGAATTATAATTTTATTCAAAGTTAAAAATGCTACGTGTTAGTAAAACCTATTTAACATACAACTCTCTATAAGCGTTTAAAATAGAAATGTTACATTACCATTATGTTTGGATAATGAGAATACACACATATCATAATTTAACTGATCACTAAGCTAAAACTAAATGACCTTATTACAGCAACACTATTTGGAAAGATTCAAAAGAAGAATCAGCAACCAAGGATTTTTTTATTGTGGGTGGATCTTTCAACAGGAACACAGACCAAGTCATGAGCCCTAGGAGCAGTCAATCCTGGCCTCTCACTCACATCAATCATCGCTACTTCATCACCCTTCAAAACCTGACCCTTGGAATCCATCGCATGAAAATCAAAGCACTGAATGATAGCTCCAAGCAATGTTGGTACCTCCTGCATTGCTAAACTCACCCCAGGGCACATCCTCCTTCCAGAACCAAATGGCAGAAGCTGAAAGTGTTGACCCCTCACATCTATGACCCCCATGGAGTCCTCCCCTTCTCCACCGCCAAACTTCAAGAACCGTTCGGGACGAAACTCCAATGGGTTGTCCCAATAATTTGGGTCCCTTCCAATGGCCCAAATGTTCACGAAGAGCAGTGTGTTTTCCGGGATCACGTAGTTTTCGACGGTGCAGTCTGTGACGCATTTTCTTGTGACCATAGGCACTGGTGGATGTAGACGAAATGTTTCCTTAACAATGGCTTGGAGGTAAGGCATGTTTGGACAATCGGATTCTTCGACGAGTCTGGTTTTTCCCACTACGTTGTCGATCTCTTGTCGGGCTTGCTGGAGCAACTTGGGGTTCTTGATGAGCTCCACTAATGCCCATTCTGTTGAAATGGCCGTGGTATCCGTCCCTGCAGTGAAGAAATCCTACCAAACATTTTAAATACACTGGGATTAATATATGAGTAATGATATATACTTACTACTCCTATGTAAATTCTTTACAAAAAGAGACGCGTGAAACAAAGTAGGTGATATTATGGAAAGAATTAGAAAAATAATAAGAATTAGTTTTATATGTATTGTTTTTTTTCCTACTGATTTTGTACGTCTTGTCATCAACTTATTATTGTTATTTTATTCATTTTTGTGATTTTGTAAATAATAGTTTTAGAAGAGTACTACACTTACTAATAGCTCACTTTTTAACAATTTTCAAATACATTTTTTATCAGTTAACTTTTATTAAAACTTAATAAGATTATGAATGTAGTTCATTAGAAAAGAGAGCTTGCTCCTTATTTTGTTATTTTAAACATTTTTTTAACATTTCTTTTTTATATATATTTATGCTTATCACATTATAAATTCTATTATATTTTTTTCCTCTCTCACATAATGCCTATTCATATAACATTTTTCTTAAAGTTTTTCGATTTTAGTCAATAATAATAGACTGTGTTAGAAAAATATGTTGAGTACTAATTAAGATGGGATAACATATTAAAGGCAACGAATTAAGCAAGTGATATTTACCATGATCAAGGCCTTAATGTGCACCCTGTTAACCTTAACCTCGGAGTTCTGATCCTCAGCACAATCAAGCAAAATATCCAGAAAATCTCTAACCTCATCATTTTCCCTCCGTCGTTTATTTATCCTCCTCATTTCCTCGCGTTTGCAAATAACCCTCTCCACCAACGCATCGAACCTCCCAAACAAGTCCTCTATCCTCTTCCCAAACCCCTGAAGATCCAACTTCTTAAACACCCAAATAAAATCCGAAACATTAAACTCCCCGAAAATCTGCGTCACGCCACGCACCACGTCCCTTGCCTCCTCCGCCTCCCCCAACATCATTCTAGAAATAACATTATTCGTCAGCTTCAGCAACTCCTCGGTCACATTAACGGGCTCGCGGGCTTCGGCCTTTCGGGCCAAAAGCCCAAGAAACTCACGTGTCTCTTGCATGCGCAGGTGTTGGAAGCCGTTAATGCTGCGGGAGCCGAGAAGCTGGTTCATGCTGAGCTTCTTGATGAAGCGCCAGTAGTCGCCGTAGGGCGCGAAGGCGAGGGAGGACTCGTAGGTGAGGCGCTTCACGGCGGTGGTTTCGATGCGGCAGTTGAAGGCGAGCTCGTTAGTTTGGAGGAGCTGTTTGGCGAAGTGAGGGGAGGAGGCCACCACGCAGGGGACGGAGCCGAAGCGGAGGGAGAACAAGGGACCGTGCTTCAGGGAGAAGCGGTGGAGGGAGTGGTGGAGGAGGGGGCCCAACAGGTGCATGTGGCCGATGAGGGGGAGACGGAAGGGTGGTGAGGGAGGAAGGAGGTGGTAGCGGCGGTGCCGGAAGTAATGGAGGTACAAGAAGTAAAGGAGAGGTGGTGAAAGTAAGAAAGAGACAAAGAGGAGTTGAGGTTCCATTTTTTATTTATTTTTTGGGGGTTTCTTACTTTGGTTTAACATATGATGGACTCATGGAAGTGAGGGAGTTTATATAGGGTTCATGTGGTGATTCCGAAAAATCCCATCCCACGTTTTTATATTAAAATTAATTTACATAGATTTTCTTATCTTATATGACATCTCGAGAGAGGAAGATATTTATAAGTATAAGTATAAGAATGATATATGATATGATTTGATAGATAAAAAAAAAAAAAAAAAAAAACAAAGGTGTCATTTAGATATTTGGAATTTGTAAGTGTCAAAATATAAATTCTTTTTTAACAGTAATGATATGTAAATTACTTTTTTATTTTAAATATCTCATTAATATCTTTTTCTTCTTCTTATTATCATATCATAAACCTTAGAGTAAATTATACTCACATCTCTGCATTTTTTTCTTTCAAATTATGCATGATATCTCTCCCTTTTTATACATTACTTTTATCCTTTTATGTTAATGTGATTAAATAACGTCAATTGAAATATATGAGCAAAGCGAAATTGTTCGTTAGAGTAAATTACATTCGCATCCATTATATTTTTCTCAAATTGCATCTGATATCCCTCCCTTTTATACATTACTTTTACTTGACAGCGCCAGTGTCCAGGGAACCAGATGCAGCGATAATGGTGGCCTAAGTTATAGCGGAGGATGAAAAGGTAATGGAGGTGGATATGGCGGTGACGACGGCGGCTACGATGGAGGCGATGTCTATTGTGGTGGTGGTTACTTCGATAGGAGTGGATGCGTTCGGACGCCGTGTTGGTGGGCGAGGATGACGATGAGGAGAAAAAATGATGTTGTCATGAGAGAGGGAGGAGGAGGAATGGTAAGTGAAGAGGGGTTGTTGAAGAAAAAGACTGCTTGTAACAAGATGTGTTTTTGAGGAAGAAGATATTAATATTTTAGATATAAGTTTTCATTAAAAGTCATGTGATCAACATGTATCTACTTTTTGTTAAATTATTAAATGGTGTTTAGGAGGGAGGAAGTCTAGGTGTAATGTGAGTTAAACAATTAAGAAATTTTTTGTAGGGTGAAAAAAAAGAGGAATATCGAATGCAATTTGAAAATAAAATAAAATAAAGGATATAAGTGTAATTTATTCTAAACCTTATCATACCTATCATTTTCTCTTTGTTTTTATCTTTTAGGAGTTAGATAGTACATCGAGTGTCTATTATCAAACATTATCTGTAACACCCAGTATGCATTTGGTGTGTTAACAATTACTTAATCAGATTTGCGCGATAACTAATTTAATTAAAATCCACAGAAGCGATTTCAAAGTCATATTTCTTGATTCATTATGTATGGTACGTAACCTCAATTAAATATATGAATTCCAACATACTATAGTCAGCCTCATCGATCCAAATAACATAAATAACGGCAGATACATCAATAATATCTATACAGATATATCAGGAGAATAAACCACATGTATATACATATACATCATCAAAGACACTCATTGTGTCTATACCAAAGAATAAGCACCAAGTGTCACAATCTCACAGATCACTTTCTCACACGAGGGTACAAAATACAGAAAATCAGAACATCATAATCCATACAGGACTCAAAATGTATGCACACGCATATCTTCCTTCGTAGGGGTACAAAGCAATATCATATACAAAAAGTAATGAGCCACAATGCTCTCAAAATACTGGTCAAGCAGCTATACAATGACTGTCCCTACTGGGGCCTCCCGCCCTGGGAACTATCATCTCTGCCAGAAGCATCACCTGTAAAACAACATCCCCAACAGGGGTGAGATATAATCTCAGTAAGCTCAGGGCTCTTGGAGGCTTCTCCTTCCCCCTGGCTCACTTCCATGATACACAACATTAAAGGCATCACAATTACCAGACCTCCTGGCCCTCACAACAATACATAGCCATCCTCTAGCTTTAATGTATATCCGCGGTACTACGCCCGCCAAAGATGCATCATCATCAGCATCTGAGACTCTCAGTCCTTAGTGTGAGGCTGGAACTCACACCTGTGTCATCTCATCGGGAGCTATCCCTTTACACATGGATGCATGTATATGGCACCTCCGAGAATAGGCTTCAACCTCGACGGGACCACCTATCTCTTGGTCTTAAGGGATCATCCCCACCCTTTACGTGAGCAAACCAAACTAGGAGTTGTGCTCTACTCCTAGGGAGGTTCATATCTATCTAACTGGCTAGAAGATCTATCCGAAAGGCTACCATACACACAAGGCATAGAATCATGCATACATATTATCATGAGGAAAGTTGTAACAATAAATTCAATGCACATGCATCATGTATGCAACCATCACTCCCTTGGAGTATAGTGGAACACAGGCAGTGGGAGACACTCCCCAAGAGCAAAGAGCTTACCTGGCAATATAGTGCTCTGCTATCCAATCCCAGAACTGTGGTCTACGCCACTGACACCCTCAGTGTCACGCCTTATACAAAGGCACACAAGCAAAATCAATAACCAACCTAACCTTACAAGGCATTAAGTACATAATAACGGTTCTTAACCATTAAAAAGGAAAGAAACATTATTCTCTTTCATAATAACCCCTTAGTATCCTATCTCAAGCTTCTAAGGCTAGTCACCTAACTGATGACTTACAGACCCCCACCAGGGTCTATTTCAGCCTAACAAAGGTGCTAGAGTCTCTCTAAGACTCTGCATAAGCCAATTCAAAGGGTTCAATACTCTATTCAGGTCAATACTCAAAGATTAACAATATGGCTAAAACGGTTACTTCAACACAATTTCACCGTTTATATAACCTCCAGAGCACATATGGTACAAGCATCAAGGCTCATGCATGTCATACAATCACCAATTTAACTAACATTCTTCCTACACATACATTTCTCAGAGCCAAATTCGAAAGTCCATAAAAATCATATTTCAAGACTAATCCTTCATCACAACAACCTCCTAAGCATACTTTTCCAAAGGACCCAAGCCTAATTTCAGCTCTAACTCAAAAGGGTTACTATTCACCTCAAGAACAAATTCTCAAATAAACGGTAGAATTTGTATTTCTTACCTCTAAATCAACAAGGAAGGCTAGAGGATAACTTCTCCAAGCTTGGGTGTCCGTGAATCACCTTCTTTCCCCGTCAAACTCAAGTTTTGTGAAGTTCCCTAGAGAAAATGATTTCTCCGTTTGATGGTTTTTAGAAAAAAAGTGATGAAGGATTCTAGCTCATAGGATGATTCCCTTCAAGTTTCATGTTTGAAGCTGAAGGTTTTGGTCAAGGAATGAAAGATTATGAAGTTCTCAAGGTTTATCAATGGTGGAATTTGCTGAGAGGAAGAAGTTGAGTTTTTGGCCAGAAAATTGTGAAAATGGCCTTTTATAGTGGCCCTGTCAGCATTCCCGCGCTGATCGCGCCAATTTCACGCTATTAGCGCCAAATTCCAGTGGGAAAAATGACTTTCTGTGCATTTCTGGCGCTAACCGCGCTAGATTCTAAAGAGAAATGATCTTCTGCTGCATTCTCACGCTATCGGCTCTGATCTCACACTAATGACGCCAATTTTTTTTTTTTTTTTAGAAAACCTTGGTTATTATATTTTCCTTATACTAACCTACTCGTATCAATTAATTTGGGTAGGTAGAAAATTTAAATTAAAAAGTTAAAATAATAAATATGATTCAATTTTCAAACAATATCTCTTACTATAGTATTTTTTTTGTCTTAATCCTCCAGTTCATTAGGGAAGAGGGATCCGGACTAATCCAAAGTTCGACCGATAAGTAAATAAAACCTAACCAATAATCGTTCAGTCAAATATCAAACTCGGATAATAACAAAACGATTCAACATTAACTTCAACACATTAACCACTTATATTCAATCACTTGATTATGATGATATAAATATATATTATGAAAACATGTGTATTATAAAAATAATTGTACTATATGTTTTTAATTTAAGAAGTACTATAAAAGGTGGGTAAATCAAATTAATGTGAAAATATTCATTTCATATAAGTTGTTCTTATTTTTTTTAAAAGCAATCCGAAATTTTGGTTGAAAAAATCAAATAAATCAGGTGATGAATTTAGTTTATTGATAGTTTACTTTGATATTTACTTCCTTTTAGTGAAGTATGTGTAATATTATCTGCGCATGCATGAAGCAACGTTTTCCATTTGTTGATTTCTTTTTAAACAAATTAGGAAGAAATTATTCAAAATTAACATTTTCATATTAATTTGAATTTAATATATATCTGAGATTAGAAAAACACTATAAATTGAAAAAATACATTTATTTTTATAATATATTTATATTATAATGAGAGATGGAAAGAGATTAAAAATTCAAGGGGGTGAGAGATGAGAAAAAAATGACATTTTTAAATTGAACGAAAAATTACTATAATTGCCTTAAATAAAAATTACCAAAACAAAAGAGGATATTGATTTTTTGTCCAAATTTTATGGTGTAGATTAATAATGCATTCATACTAAAAAAAAGGGTGTGAGTACATTAGTAATTTTCTTTTATATATTATTTAATGAAAAGTAAAGTAAAGTAAATGTATAAAATCATATAAATATTTTTCATAAAATAAAAATATTTTGAAATGGTATAAGTATTTTTCATAAAAATAAAAAATACAAATATAAGAAAATTTTCCCTTAAAAACAATATTTTAGTTATTTAGCATATAAAACGTTTTTTTCTTCTCTAAAGTATAATTTTATGTATTGATAGTTTAAAAGAATTTTTGTTAGGGGCGATTTTTGTTAGGCTCCTAGCTGTTTTTTCTGTATCTTTCCGCTGATAAAAAAAGTTATTTTTAACATTATTAGTTAATAAGAAATGATGGTGATAGGAAATTTAATTTTTTTTATAAGTGAATAAACTTATCTTATATAACAATTTCTAATCAAATGATACTGTAAAAAAATTATAATTTTGGCGCATATACTAAATATTAAATACTTCAATTTTATCTTTTTTTTATCTTTCTTCTCTATTAAGTAATAAAAAGAGAAAGCAAAATGATATTATTTTAAATAAGTTAGCATTTCAGTCTCTGAAAATATATATAACTTGATATTAAATTAATATCTAGACTATTTTTTAAAATATTTAATCATTTATTGTCATCTACATATATATTAAATATATATTAAATCTCTCTATAGTATCTTGTCACCCCTATTTCAAAAATCACATTTATTACAAGAAATACAATAAATACTTCAATTTTATCTTTTTATTTTATTTTATTTTTCATCCCTAATAAGTAATCAAAAAGAGAAAGCAAAATGATATTAATTTAAATAAGTCATCATTTTTAGTCTCTAAAAATATAACATGATATTAAATTAATATCTAAAGACTGTTTTTTAACAAATATTTAAAATTCATCTACATATATATTAAATCTGTCGAGTATCTCATCACCCCTATTTCAAAAATTACATTTATTGCAAGAAAAACAATAAAAAAAATTGTTTTTTTAATTCTTACTTTCTTTTTTTAATATATATTGTTATATACTGATAATAATCCTCTATTTCCTTTGGATATATTTTTTTAAAAAAATAAACATGAAATAATAAATCTAATATTTCACTAAGATATTTTGAATATATGTGAGGCTTTTTTGTCGGAGAAATTGGTGCTGGAAAATACTAAACTACTTTTTTAAAAACCTGTACAAGAGCACAGGCTCACATCTAGTTTTGACTTTTATAACGTGAAAATGGATGACTTGGATACTTGAGTTCCACAAGTCACCTGACTTGGATACTTGACTTGTATTCGCCCACGACACCTATAGGAATCTGTTTAGCCTTATTTACTATTTATTTTGTTATTACATCACTTAATACATTTCTCCCACCCTCTCTTGTAAAGTGAAGTAAGTTGCCACTTCAGTAATGAGTACAACACGTGACGTGAGAAAGGCACTCCACGAGAATGCGTACTTTTTAAAGTGCCAGTACTTCCATTTAGTTAATGAGAGAGACATACTCCACCAGAATGCAGACAATGTGACAATACAACAATATTTCTTTTTATGATCATTTAATTTTTTTAAAACTTCATCGAAGAAATGTAAACAAAATAAAAGTATAATTAATAACTACTCCATGTAGTTGATTTATACAACCAAATAGTAATTTAATTAAATATAATATAGAAAATGATTAAGAAACATCCACATATACAATCATATATGTCAGTAGCTTTATACTTCCAATGTATATTTTCATAGTTGAATTTCTTTTTCCTATACATAATTGGATGTCCATATGCTTATAACAAAATGGACGCCCATATAATGTACAGGATAATTAGAATAGATTAATGATCTACTTGTTACAACAAATTAAAAAAATGATTTTTATGTAAAATAATTTAGTAATTATTTTTATAATTTTTAAAAACAGAAATTAATTTATGTTTGTTTATAATCATAAATATATTATTCAAAATTTTGATCAAAATATATTCTAATTTCAATTATATTTTAAATTCTTTTTTATTTTCTGATTATTTACAAACTATGATGGCCAGTTTAAGGAAATTGTGAGTAAGATTGTGAAGACCAAACACAAATTTCAATAATGCCGGGTGATACACATCATGAGAGAAGCAAAAAATTTGGCTGACTCTTTTGTCAAAGCGGGACTATCTTTATCATCTGATTTATGCTTTTATGATTATATTCCTCCTTTCACATATAACTGATGTTAATGTAATACTTTCTGATTGAGTAATATTTAATCTTTGTTTGGGGTTTCTTTGCCCACGCAATTCAACACAATAAAGGAAGAGAGTTGCTCTTCAATTTCTTAATTTCATTCACTCAAATCTAATTGCAACTGTTAAATAGCTGATTAGGTGGCCTTTTATAGGCAAAATAAAACAATAAAATCTGAAGGTTTAGCAGCAAAGTAATACAATCAAATATTAGTTTTTTTATCAACAAAAAAACAAATGTTAGTTAATTTGTTAATTTTGTTAAAAATATTAATTAAAAAATTTGAATAAAGTATCTTTCCCTCTTTTTTCTTCCTTTATCATTTTTGAATTATTAGATCAATCATCTTATATTTCATTAAATATTAGAACTTAATCATTAAGAGTAAAAATGAGGAGGGTGCTTTCATACAAGTTCCACATGTTTCCTGCGGTGCAGCAATGAAACATGGAAAATCAAAGGGGGTGAACTTGATTTTATTTTTTTAATCGACAAATAATAATTAAGTAATTAATAAGACAATAATTCTGAAGCTGTACAGACACTTCTTTATCATTATTTATATCTCACATTTATTACTCTCTACTTAATCAGAGGAATCCACTCTCCTTCCTCTTCAGTACTCCTTGATCAAATGGTTGGGTCGTGTAGGGTCCTTCAAACAATTAAAGGGAGGAAAAGTTGTCAGATTTCTATTGTACATCTTTAAAGTGGCCGGTCCTATGTTGGTCATGCTATAAATATAATCAAATTTTTAGACATTTAATGAATCAAATTTTTTATGTAATTTGTTTACAATTTTAGGAAAGTAATTGCATAGATAAAATATTTTGTATAATTTAATTACAATTATAGTTTTTTTTAATTTTCATAATTTAATCAAATAAGTTAAAAAATCATGTTTTTTTAGAAATTATACGTAATGTTAAAAAAATTGTTTTTGGAAAATCATTTATATGATATTTATTATTATTTTGTTTGTTATTTTGTGTGCATGAAATGTTGAATTGAATTAAAACTTACATATAATGTCTTTGTCTCATCTTGTTCTTATCTTACTCTTGTCCTAACCAACAAATGTGCGTGTAACACTTTTTTGTGGGTAACAATGCAATGAGAAGACAGAGTTAAAAGGCCAGAGAAGTTTTTTTTGGAAAAGGGCAGACAATGTTTGAGTCATGGCTGGGCTCATTTAATATCTAGAAATTTTCCCACATAATTGTTTTCATATGTATTATTGAGACCTTCATATATAGTTTTGTTTTCCTTTTTTCTTTCATAAACTTGATGGCTTTTATCATTATCATTGGGCCTATCAGCCTTTTTCTCTTATACATGTTAAATTATGGGCTTATGAGATATATCTGCATGGCTATTGTTATATTCTCTCTGTTTTTGTTAAATACACTACCCTTTTCTTGTTTTTAAAATCAAATTGCTTCCCAGAGCTGATTCATTTAGCAACAACTCCAATAGTTCAATTAATCTTGTAACTGCCCAAAATCTGAATCTGAGATATAACTACACAGTGATTACGTAGATTGTATGTTTTAATTTTGTTTTACTATTGCCTATTATTTGTGACGTTCAAGGAGTGGAGAACTCACCTCCACCACCAACAACTTTCAAGTACGGACAATGTCAAGTACACCAAGGTGTCTGTGGACTCGATGTATCTCACAAAGGGAGCGAGTATGGCCCTACACCGTGATACAGACTACACATTATACTTGTTATACTCGAGTCCATGTAGGGTCATAATAATAAGAGAAAAATAGAAAGAAAGATGAATGTTAATGTAGTGTTTATAGCAAAAAAAAGTGTCTATATTCACTACTCCTTCACAAAACAGCCCAAAACATAAGTGGATCCATGTAAATTGTTCTCCATAATACAAAAGTTTTTCACGAGTCACAATAAAGATCCTTAAGTTACACACCTTTAACAATGTCACATCCATATTTGCTCTGCTCAAATATAGCCATGTTTGTATGCAAAATGGTGCAATATGAATTGCCTCGTCGTCATCAGCATACCGTGATTACTGTCTAAAAATCCTACTAGTTCTCATCCATTTGCTTTATTCCGTTCTTAAGGCTTTGTTTGGAAGATGGATTTTAGAGGGGAAGGGAAGGAAGAGAAAGGTTTAGGTGGTGACATCTCTTTGTTTGAGAGTTTTAATTTTTGAGGAAAAGAATTTAAGGATTTTTAAAACTCCTCTGAAATCTTCCAAAGCTTAAAAATTGTTGTTCCTCCAATTTGGAGTTTTTTAGAAGGAAAAGTAATTGAAATTACTATCTTACCCAAGCTATAAATTCAAAAATATATTAAAATATATTTTTAATATATTTTTACATTTAAATTATATAATTTTCACCTTTAACATCTTATTAACTCTCTATTTCTCTCTCTTAATATATTTGTAACTCCCAAACAAGGAGGAAGGAACTTCTCTCATTTTCCTCCCTTTCCTTCTCCTCCCTTTCCTTTGAATCTCTTTCCTTCTCTTCTCCTCCTAACTCCCAAACAAAGCCTTAGACTTTGTTTGGGAGAGGGATTTTAGAGGGGAAAGGAGGGAAGAGAAAGGTTTAGGTGGTGATATCTCATTGTTTGGGAGTTTTAATTTTTGAGAAAAAGGATTTGAGGATTTTTAAAACTCCTCTGAAATCCTACAAAGCCTAAAAATTGTTGTTCCCCCAATTTGGGGGTTTTTAGAAAGAAAAGTAATTAAAATTACTATCCTACCCCAACTACAAATTAAAAAATATATTAAAATATATTTTTAATATATTTTTACATTTAAATTATATAATTTTCACATTTAACATCTTATTAACTCTCAATTTCTCTCTCTTAATATATTTTTAACTCCTATCTCCTTATTTTTCTCCCTTTTCTTCCTCTCCCTTCTCCTTTAATCTCTTTTCTTCCCCTTCCCTCTTAACTCCCAAACAAAGCCGCTAAATGTGATATAATATTTTTCTTGAGAGAATGATGTCCCGATCCTCTTGTCCCCATGTAGATTTAAATGACCAAATTGTCAAACCATTGAAGAGTGGCCCACTTGAAAAACTGTAAATGTGGGTAGATGCATTTTGACAAAATTAAGTGGAGAAACGTAGAGATAATAGTCTATTACTAACCACCTCGTACATACAAATACAATTTTCTCCCACACCCATCCCCTCTGTTATTTACCAACCACATCACTTGCCTCCCTTCTAACGAATCATTTTAGGAGATGAAAAATTGAAAATTATGCCACCGTGCTTCTTTATATAAGAACATATTTCATCACTTGTGATATTTGTATCCCATATACAGCATGGACATATTTGAAAATATGACAGGATAATAATATTTTGTTCAAGTTAAAAATGAGAAAATATCAAAACCAATGTTGAAACTTTTCTGGTTTGAAGATTTAATTTATAAATTAATGATAATGATAAAAGAAGTAATACACATAATGATTTATACAAATATTATATTTTGTATTTATTTTTCTCCTTCTTCCTATCATTTACTACATTTTAAATTTATTTTTTTCGTTCTTTTGTCTCTTTCTCTGACTTAGTTGTATATTTTGGACTAAATTGTAATTTTGGTACCCCTATAATTTTAAATCCTTGATTTTGGTCCATCTATTTCCAAATTAAGACATTTAATTCTTTTATTTTTTAGAATAAACAATGTTGGACATTTCATCAATTGAACATCTAGAATCAAACGTTAATTTGGATGTGACGTAAAGCTTATATAGATAATTGACATGAAATTTAAGTGATAAATAAATGAATAAAGTAAAAAAAAAAAAAAACTTGATAAGAATTAAACTTATGATCTTTTATTTAAAAATAAGAAACTAAATCACTAAAATATTTTTTTTATTTAGTTAATTTTATAAATATTATCTTATATCTATCAAGAAGAGTTATTAATTTTTTTAAAATTTTAAAATTATAAATTAAAAGATATTTAATTTATAATTTTTTTATATTTTATTTTATATAATTATATATATATACATATTTATTTTGAATAGTTTTCATATTTTAATTTTACTAATTGGTAAATGAATTTCACAAATTAATATATAAATTATTTACATAATTTATTTGTAAATTAATTTTAATATACAAATTAATTTTACTCTAATTATATTAATCAATATAATTACATCAATTAGTCACCATTAGTGTCACATAGGATTATAACAAGGGCAAAGTAATTCAAATGAAACTTTGGAACACATCCAAGTAAAAAATTGTGAAGATATAGACAATCCGTCCATACCTAATGTATTCTATTAGATAAACGGAGATGTAAGTAGAGTCATGAGCTCACTTGCACCCTTATTCTCACTACAGGCAGACTTTATTATAGTTTCCCAGCTCTCCAAATCAAATTCTAGCTTTCTCTTCTTCATCTCTTCCAAAACAAAGCAAGTACCATCAATATTTCCAGATTTCAACAAGCCAACAACCATACAATTAAATGTTTCCGAGCGTGGACAATGTCTACTAGTAAGCATTGCATTCAAAACACTCAAACCAACCTCAAAATCCCCAATTTGGCACAAACCATCAACCACCATCCTGTATGTAGCTGCATTCGGCACACATCCCCCAATCTGCATCTCAAGTAAGACTTTGTAAGCTTCCATTGCCTTACCTTCCTTGCAAAGATAATTTATCAATATGTTGTAAGTTACAACATCCGGCTTAAGCCGCCTTTTCTTCATCTCATG
>PYAF01001544.1:484317-495416 GCA_007407185.1 Glycine tomentella
AACCAACCTCAAAATCCCCAATTTGGCACAAACCATCAACCACCATCCTGTATGTAGCTGCATTCGGCACACATCCCCCAATCTGCATCTCAAGTAAGACTTTGTAAGCTTCCATTGCCTTACCTTCCTTGCAAAGATAATTTATCAATATGTTGTAAGTTACAACATCCGGCTTAAGCCGCCTTTTCTTCATCTCATGGAGCAAAGATTTGGCCTCTTCAACCTTTCCTCTCTTCCCAAGATCATTCATCAAAACACCAAAATTCACCGGCTGAGCTTTACACCCCCGATATGCCATATCAAACATAAGCTTCTTAGCTTCCTCAGTCTTCTCCACAGAGCACAAACCCTCCATCAACAGCGCGTATGTTACTTCATTTGCATGCTTTCCTTTCTGGCCCATGTCCTCGAGCAAGGCCATTGCTTTATCCAAATCACCCTTCCTACACAAAAACCCAATGAGACTATTATAAGTGACAACACTCGGTTGCACTCTCTTCTGAAGCATTTCATCAAACACCTCACATGCTTTCCCCCACTCGCCCTTTGCCAACCGCCCCTTCACCATTATATTGAACGTGACCGTGTTTGGACGAAAACCCATTTCATAGGATTTACCAAAAATATCATTGGCCTCGTCAAACCTGTCATTGTCAACTAGAACATTGAGAAGCGAGTTGAAGGACTGTATCGTGCGGGTGCAATTGAACTGAGGCATTCTGTTGAAGAGTTCAACGGCTTTTTCGGGACCGTAATGTTGAAAGAGGGCAATGAAGACGCTCTCTCTGCATTGCATTTCGGTGTCTTTCATGTGAGCGAGGATCGTTTCAACGGCATCGAACTTTCTAGAACGAGCTAGTTTGTAGAGTAATGCAGCATAGGAAGGGTAATAGTGCCGGAAACCCTGTTCTTTGTAACGGTGAAAGAGGGACAATGCTTCTTCCGGGTCTTCTACTGTTTTGACTTCGGTGACGAAGGGAATGCGCTTGCGGAACTTTGGAGTTGGTCTTTCATGGGGTCGAGGTTTGTGGGTGTGGGGTATTGATCGATTATTGGCATAATTGATCAATGGGTTTGGATTTATCGTTTTGGCTCTGCGATAGTTCATTCAAGCGGAAAGGGAAAAATCCTCACCAGTTATTCAAATCGATAATTGGAAGAAGGGGAGAGACAACGAAGGATTGGAAATCTTGGTTTAAATACTTTGAATAAAAGGTGTCTCTTTCTTTTATTTTAGGGCAAATAGCCATTTTTTCCTCATAATATTTATAGTGTTGATAAATTTATTCCTGAAAGATAAATCAAATTTTTGTCCCTAAAAGTGTAAAAAGTGCGACAAATTCATCATTTTGTTAACTTTTTTATGTTATTGTTAATGAAAGTGCCTACGTGGCATAGAGAGACGAAAATGTTAACATGACTGTTGATTAGATTTTGGACGAAATTGTCGGTAAGTTATCATTGGACGTCAGTAATTTTTTATTGAACCTAAATGTCAGTAAGTTACCATTGGACGAAAATGTCAATATTTTTCAATTGGATCAAAATGTCAGTAATTTTCTATTGGACCAAAATGCCACTAATTTTTTTGATGAAAAATGTCAGTATGTTTCCATTGGACCAAAATGTCATACAGGATAAATCTTTCCTTTTTTTTATCATTACAAGCATAATAATAACAATACAATAATCACTTAAAAAATAGAAAAACAAGTATAAGTTAAAAGAAACATAATAACCATCATAATATTGATTAATAACCATAATTTGTATGTCACAATAAAAATTATCCAAAATAAATATTCTACTAGTGTATCAAAATAAACATTGTAACAATATATTAATTATTACAAATTTATCCAAATTATAACAATTAGTCACAATCTATTGATATGTTGTCTTTCCAAAATAAACATTGTAATAATGTATTAATCATTATAAATTTATCCAAATTATAACAATTAGTCACAATCTATTGATATGCTTGTCTTTCCAAAACAAACATTCTAACAATGTATTAATCATTACAAATTTTTCCAAATTATAATAATTAGTCACAATCTAACAGAATTGTCCCGCCACCAAGATTCGAAGTAGTGAAATATGGGATATGCTTGTCTTTTATTTATAATATATTATGACTAATTATTATAGTTTAGATAAATTTGTAATGATTAATACATTGTTTCAATATTTATTTTGATACACTGGTAGAATGTTTATTTTGGATAATTTCTATTGTGACACACAAATTATGGCTATTAATCAATATTATGACTATTATTATGTTTCTTTTAACTTATGTTTGTTTTCCTACTTTTTAAGTGATTATTATATTGTTATTAATATGCTTGTAACGATAAAAAAGAGGAAAGATTTATTCTTAATGACATTTTGGTCCAATGGAAACGTATCGACATTTTTTGCCAAAAAACTATTGACATTTTAGTCCAATAAAAAATTACTGACATTTTGATCCAATTGAAAATTACTGACATTTTGGTCAAATGGTAACTTACTGACATTTTAGTCCAAAGATAACTTATTGACATTTTCGTCCAAAATCTAGTCAGCAGCTATGTTGACAATCATTTTTGTGACATTTTCGTCCTTTTGTGCCACATAAGCACTTTCATTAACGGTAACGGAAAAAAATTAATGGAAGGATGAATTTGTCGCACTTTTTACACTTTCGGGAACAAAAATTTGAATTTTCATCTTTCAGGGACGAATTTGTCAGCGCTCTACACATTCAGGGACAAAAATAACTATTTACCCTTCATTTTATTAAGGTTGTTTTTTTATGTTACTATATAATTGGAATATTGATTTCTACTTTTTTTATAAAAGAAATAATCCAAGATTTTTCTTCTTCCTATGTAATTTATACGTATAAGAATATGAATCTATCTTCTTTTTTCTACCTATGTAATTTATATGCCATTTACTATACAAAATCAATTTAATTCATTAATTGCTTAAAAATAGACGTATATTAACTTTATATACAGTCAAAGTTCCTCTGAACTCGACACTCAAATTTACCTTTGAACAAATTTATACGCTTACCAAAGTGTTAACACATAATTATAACATCAAGATATGAAAGGCTAAGAAATACAAGGATAAAAAGTTTATCTTCAAAATCAAGCACACGTTACAAGCATGTTAATGCTTTTTATATATATAGAGCTCAAACATTACTGAAAAAAATAAAACAGAAACCCCCAAAATTAGAAAAAGAACATAACATACATAACAAACAATAACTCATTAAGATCTCTTGTTATTCAGTAACACCTTTTGAAGTTTGAATGACTTCAGCTCCTCTATCATATCTTTCAAATTGTTGTGAGAAGACCCACCAACTTGGATTGCTTTGTTTGCAGCATCACTGAGCGCTTTAACTCTCTTCCTTATTTCTACAGACTCTTCCCCTCCACCCATCAACAAAGCAATTGCCTTTCCTATGTCATCCCTCTTCACTATCTCATCCCCAAACGTAAAGCACGTGGCTGGTTGATATATATGGAAGAAAAACACCCTTTAGCATTTCAGTTTCACCTTCAACACCAAAGGACTTCATCTCCATGATAATCTAGGACCGATGGAGAATGATCGTTTCTTAATTTGCTGATGACTTAGACGTTAATAGTGGATGTTGTAGGGGTAGATAAGAGGATGTTGTAGGGTTTAATTAATTTTGTGATTAGTACTTGGAATAGCAGTGCAGCATGTTAATTGCATTTTTTATAGGAGTGAAATGAGAAGAAAGTGAGAAGTGAGAAGTGAGAAGTGTACGGATTTTGTCAATTTGGTAGCAACATAACGTATTCATTTGATAGAAACATACAGCTGTTTTTCTTCAACCCAGGGCGTAAATATCCGATACCTTACAGGGCTAAGTGCTTTTTGATAGCACGTTTAAAATGAAAGAAAAAATGTAAAAAGTTTCCCTTAATTTGTTGCTTCTATTTAATGTGGATTTAATGATTTACAAGTTTGAATGAATGTTGATAAAATTAATTTTGAATTAAATTAATTTTAAAATAACATATTTTTTAGATGATTATAAATTTATTAATCTAACATAAAGTTATTCAAGTTATTTTAATCAGAATAATCAATTTTATTAGATGAAACTAAAGGGGATTTGATTTACTGTTTTTTCTAAAAAAATGTCTCTAAGTGTCTTAAAATTAGGATTTAAGATTCAATCATCCAATTTTTTTTTTGTTTTTCTATTTTTTAATTGTTTATTTAGTTAATTCAATATTTTTTATTTTTTAATTACTTCTCTTAATTTCGAGTGTTTTGATATATCGTATGTTTCCATTAAACATTTCTATCAAAAGTTATGAAAGTTAGAAGTTTATATAATCAATATCACTACAAATTCAGCGAATTCGTAAGGAGCTACAAAGTGTGGCCCTTATCCATGGCCATGCACCTATCGAAATACATGTTGTGTTTCACGTCATCACACGTATTTTGTTAAACATCCCAACGAAATATGTATAACGCTGTCACGTGTTCTGTCATTTTCTGTCATGGTCACTGACGCATTTACCATGTGTTTCGCTGGTCCATGTAGATCATTTTTTCCTTTTTTTCTTTTTTCTTCCTTTATCATTTTTGAATTATTAGATCAATCTTATATTTCATTAAATATTAGAACTTAATCATTAAGAGTAAAAATGAGGAGGGTGCTTTCATACAAGTTCCACATGTTTCATGCGGTGCAGCAATGAGCATGGAAAATCAAAGGGGGTGAACTTGATTTTATTTTTTTAATCGACAAATAATAATTAAGTAATTAATAAGACAATTCTGAAGCTGTACAGACACTTCTTTATCATTATTTATATCTCACATTTATTACTCTCTACTTAATCAGAGGAATAGGGATGCTCCAATTGCCCGGATCCACTCCCCTTCCTCTTCCGTACTCCTTGATTAAATGGCTGTGTCGTGTAGTGTCCTACAAACAATTAAAGGGAGGGAAAAGTTGTCAGATTTCTATTGTCCATCTCTAAAATGGCCGGTCCTATGGCAGTCATGCTATAAATATCATCAAATGTTTAGACATTTAATGAATAAGTTTCTAATGTAATTTGTTTACAATTTTAGGAAAGTAATTGCATAAATTAAATATTTTGTATAATTTAATTAAAATTATAATTTTTTTATATTTTTCATAATCTAATAAAATAAATTAAAAAAATCACTTTTTTAAGAAATTATACATAATTTTAATGAAACAATAATTTTGTTTTTGGAAAATAATTTATATGATATTTTATTATTATTTTGTTTGCTATTTTGTGTGCATGAAATGTTGAATTGAATTAAAACTTATATATAATGTCTTTGTCTCATCTTGTTCTTATCTTACTCTTGTCCTGACCAACAAATGTATATGCAACACTTTTTTGTGGGTAACAATGCAATGAGAAGACAGAGTTAAAAGGCCAGAGAAAAAAAATTTGAAAAAGGGCAGACAATGTTTGACTCATGGCTGGGCTCATTTAATATCTAGAAATTTTCCCACATAATTGTTTTCATATGTATTATTGAGACCTTCATATTATAGTTTTGTTTTCCTTTTTTCTTTCATAAACTTGATGGCTTTTATCATTATCATTGGGCCTATCAGCCTTTTTCTCTTATACATGTTAAATTATGGGCTTATGAGATATATCTGCATGGCTATTGTTATATTCTCTCTGTTTTTGTTAAATACACAACCCTTTCCTTGTTTTTAAAATCAAATTGCTTCCCAGAGCTGATTCATTTAGCAACAACTCCAATAGTTCAATCAATCTTGTAACTGCCCAAAATCTGAATCTGAGATATAACTACACAGTGATTACGTAGATTGTTTTCATATGTATTATTGAGACTTTCATATTATAATTTTGTTTATTTATAAAAAAATAAATAAAACGTTTCTCCTAGTTGTTATTATGAATTCCTGAAACATAAAAAAGGATAAAAATGGTTTGATATGAATTTGAAAAGAGAAAAAACTTGTTATAAGAATTTTTTTAGTGAAAAAAGATTATACAGTAATTAATAGTGTGTAAAATATTTACATTATTATTTAATTATAAACTATTATATATGATAAATTTATTAATTTTTAAAAATAATTATCTTAAAATAATATAAATAATGATTTATAGTTAAATTATATTATAAATAAATATATAGACATTAAACTATGTTTTATATCCCTCGGATGCAGCATTGGCTGGTTATGAAGCGTATAACCCTTTGCATGGGTTATTGGCGGGTAAGCGTTAGGATTCAATTGCAAAATGAAACTTGATTGGTGGGTAAACTAATTTTTGTTCCGCACTGGTTCCACCACCGCAAGACGCGGTTCTCTTCTTGAACATTAATGTAGTTCTTCGCTCTTGCATCAGCAAATTGACCAAAATGTCCATGTGTCACACTCGCAACATCTCAAGTCTATTTAATCTTTATCACTTTTCGTTAATGATTAAAGGAGAAAGAAAAGGCAAACGAACTTCCAACAGTGTAAACCTTGCTTCAACCACATGTTCTTCCTCTCACGAGGAAATTAAGTTACAAAGCCACTCCTACAGGCGGGAGCGAACCAGAAATAAATGGTCGGGAAACAAATTAAAGTTTACTGTATAAGTATTAAAACATAAAAAAATATTTACAATCACCTGTTTTCTAAAATAAATCAAGAATATATAATAGAAAATATATTTACATGAAAGTTAAAATAAATATATTTTTAAAAAGTCCAAGATTACATACAGCAACCATCAAATTCCATATATCACCAATAACCTTCTAAAATATTTATAAGAAAATAGTATCTATATTAACCAATTTTTATATTGACATAATCTAAAATTATTTTATATATATTATTATTTAATCATACAAGGCAATTCCATAATCCTGTTTCACTTATATTCAGTGGCGGATCTAGGACTCTAGATCAGTGGAGACAATTTATTTAAAAAATAAAAATTGATAATTATCATTATTATATGAGATAATTGGATTCAAACACGAAGATAATAGGTACAAGATATAAAATTTTAAGATAAATATTTGTATTTTATTAAAATAAGAGGGTACATTTACTTACTCTTATATCTGAACTGATAAGAAAGTTCAAATACATAAAATTAGAGGGTTCAAAATATAAAATTATGGAATACAAAATATAATATTTTTTTATATATTATTAAAATAAGATAATGTATTTACATACTCTTACATGTGAATTGGTAAGGAAATTTAAATACAGAAAATTAGAGGATACAAAATATTAGTGATTTTATTGAAATGAGGGAGTGCATCTGTCCACCAGGTGTAATATAGATCCGCCTATGCTTATATTCGTATTTGTATAATTTGATATATTATTGAGTGGATAAATATATGCTATCATTTTAATTTTGTTTTTAATACATTTAGTGTATTATTTGTCACCTCTCAGCCTCTTCTCCCTCTCACTCCGTCAACTTTTTGAAGTCCTGAAGTTAATTATACCAACTGGTACATGCAACGAAGTCATCTTCCATAGTTCTTCTCATGATCATGTTTTTACAGTATAATTGTTACTGTAATTTATTCATAATATCATATCAATTGCAGCTTCCTGTCCTTGAGATCCACTTTTATTCCCTATTACTGATGGAACCTTGGTTTTTTGTGGCATATAGATTGGGGAACAGCTTGGAGATGTCTATCACTATGTAGCTCCCTGCTTTCGTTCAACTAAGGTTTTCTCTATATTGAATATACTACCTTTTTAATCTTCACAGCTTTTGGCCTGGCTTCTCTATGAAACACATCCTAAACCCATGCTTGAGCCTATCCAAGTCAATGAATACATTTCACTTAATCTAAACAAGTGTTTATACGTACAGGGTTTCTTTATGTACATGTTTTATTTGTTCTAATTCATTTTGTAATTCTGGCAGATACGAAATATTCCAGCTAATGGTAAATCTGTACACTGAGAGGTTGGGCTGTCTTATGGGCTCACATTCAGTGAAGTGCTTATTGCGCCGGCAATGCCTAGCACCACCGCAAGGGCTGGTGGTGTGTTTTTGCCTATTATTAAGTCACTCTCACTCTCTGTTAGCAGTGAACCCGCAAGTCCCACATCTAAGAAACTCGGGGCTTACCTCATTCAGAACCAATTTCAGGTTTGCTTATTTTATTTTTTATGTACCCTGTTACTATTACAAGTCAGAAGGAAGGCATGGCATGATGTTATGATAAGCATGGTCTTGTGGGAGGATCCGCAATAGATAGTGGTTCAGTTCTTTCTTTGCTTATTTATTACTTTTCCTGTTTAAAGTAAATTTGGCCTCATTTGACATACATAGGTGCTTAAAGAGGTAGCAATGGCAACATTTGATATGTCAGCATTTGATTTTCCTAGATGAGTATATCAATTGTATTCTGGGAGGTTCTGTGAAGAAGAAAAAATGGATAATAATTGATTACTTATGGTCTGCAGAGACAGTTTTAGATTTAATCAATTAATCATAGCTTTTATAAGATTGACAAGGTATTTTCGAATTTATGTTTTGTGAAGCGACTTGAAAGCTATCTAGGATATTGCCGGCTTGGTCTATTTTTCTTGGTTTGTTTTGTTTTTATCAGACATGGTGGCACTATTATGATTTTGTGTATATATTCTGATGTTGCTGAAATTTCTTCGATGTCTTCTATCTCTTGTTTGCATATTGCTATCATGTAATAATGAAGTGACTTGTGCATTGCCTCTGTGACATATGACAGTCTGCTGGTAACTCTAGTGCTCTTTTCCTAACTGCTGCAGCTCATAATCTGCTGTGTGTCAAATTAGCAGAGGAGCTTGGGGTGGTAGTTCCAAACCCATGGGTTACTTGGTTTAAGGCGGCTAGTTTACCGGCTGTTGTTTGTCTTCTTCTTACGCCATTGATTTTATACAACCTCTATCCCCCTGAAATCAAAGACACACCAGAGGCTCCTGCCTGGCTGCCAAGAAACTGGAAAGTATGGGCCCTGTCACTAAAAATGAATGGATTATGGTTGGCACAATGCTTCTTGCAGTGTCTTTGTGGATCTTTGGGTATGACTTCTGCAGTCTATTATATCTACACCTATGTATGTCTATGCATGACTTTTTTTTTTCTTGACTGATTTCTAAGTTTGTTGACTTTTTGGGTGGAAAACTTTGTCTTTGTGGAGACGCTGAAAATATAGTATTTTGGAGGAAGAATGTTTATTTAATTAATTCTTATCTAATTTTTATCAATGTTCAGGCCACCTAGTTTCTGCTCTTTGGCTTATTATGGATGCTATTTTAGGAACTCTTCCATGTGCATATGAACTTGTGAAAATAATGTGATGTCATTAGTAATAAATAGTACGTTTAATTTGATGTCTTCCAGTGAACCCAAACTGTGCTTATGCAAGTCATTACAGATGACTATGAAGAGTTATACCTGTCTTTGAAGCAGTGTAGATTGTTGTTTTTATTTACAATTTCTCTTGGTTGAATTCTGTACTATCCGTGTTGTTTTGGTTCTGCAGAGACACTATTGGCATATCAAGTTCTGTAGCTGCAATGATTGGTTTATTAATACTCCTACTATTAGGAGTCCTTGACTGGAATGACTGTTTGAACGAAAAATCAGCATGGGATACCTTAGGTTGGGTGGTTGAATACCAAGATAATTTGCTTGGGCTTGGAGTTGATGAGTCAACTTTGCTCTTTTGTATAACAATGGATCCTCTTATGAATCCAGAGTATATGTTGAGAGAATGCATTGTACGACTAGGGTAATCCTAAATATCTTATGATCTTTCTTGGGTGACTTCTTTATCATACATAAGACTAAGCTTTATTCTTAATGTTTATAGAAATGGTACTTGAATATTTTAGAGGCTGATAGAACACAGCCCCCAAAGAAAACTGAAGATGGGAAGCTATATACCCCAGCTGCTGTTCATCTCTTCAGGATACTTGGTGAGCAATTCTCGATAGTTCGGTATAATAGCACTGATCTCATGTAATACAGAATTGCCTTGGCAACAATTCAGGTAATATCATGTCAGACATAGATCAAGTCAAACTGATGCTTATTATAAATTTGGTCTATATGAAGTATGAACTTAAAACTTTCTAATTATCTTTGAAGTATCTAATCATGTAACATTATTCCACGGGTTATTAGTGTGGTTTTACTCATAAATGTCATTTGCACTACTACAAGCGGCACTTTCAACTACGGTTCTCGGCCCATAATAACGACGGTCCTACGACTGTCGTAGATATAAATGTCGTTGATATAGAAGCATTTCAACTACGGTTCAAAAACCGACTTTGATTAAGGCTAATCAACTACGGTTCTGCCAGTAGAACCGACTTTGATTAATGCATATCCACTACGGTTCTTTATCTAGAACTGACTTTGATTAAGCCTAATCCACTACGGTTCTGTCTTTAGAACCGACTTTGATTAACGCTAATCCACTACGGTTCTCCATTAGAACCGACTTTGATTAATGCTAATCCACTACGATTCTGTTTTCGAACCGACTTTGATTAAGCTATTTCTACTACGGTTGTCTTCTTATAGCCGACTTTGAATAGGCCATTTCCACTACGTTTTGGTGTTTGGAACCGTAGTAGATAAGCATGTTTCTTTTTTTTCCATATTTTTTACAATCAACAAACAACATTGGGTTAAAAAGAAATTGGACATCATCACATTAAATTAAAAAACAACACAATTGCAACAAACTATATTTTTTTCCATTAAAATGGCAAATATCCTTCCAATAATACTTACTGGCAGCACTACATCAGTGCCAAGTATACACAAGATTATAGCTAACTACAATTAAGTCAATATATATATATAGGGGTGTAACTACCATCCCTAGCTTAGTATTTCTATTAATTAGACGCCTAACAGTTTCATTTCCAATTGAGAATCACTGTTGTGGTTGTCTTCACCGGTGTTGCTTTGGACGTCTGAACCAAGCTCCAAATTACCAATGTTTGAATCCTGCAGCATAATTGATATCACAGATTGGTGGACTATAAG
>PYAF01001544.1:505996-536474 GCA_007407185.1 Glycine tomentella
CCCCCCCCCCCCCCCCCCCCCAATTTGTATGTTGTCTGAGAGTATTTTGCATTCATATAGTCTTTAATTTTTTGTGAATCTCTACAAAATGAGTGGTAGAGGGAATGGTTTAATCACCATTGTATATTATAATGGGAGGAGATATGCTGGACCGAACGGTCAAGTGTTCGAAGGAGAAAGCAAAATATTTCGTATTCCTCCACGATATAGCTATGATCATTTGATGAAAATGATATACAAGAAGTTGCGCTTACAACGGGGTCAATCTGTATCTTGGCTGAGTGCTAGATGTGCATCTGGCAACCCGGTGCAGTGAGTTGGTGTGGATATTGTAGATGATGACGATGTAACCTTAGTTACAGACGCATGCATATCCGATGGAGAAAACCCCAGATTTATAGAATTGTATGTAGAAGTATATTATGGTGGACAGTCAAGCAGTCAACAATTTGTTGCAAACATTGGCTCCATTGACCTTAACTTAGAGCCGATGGTGAATTCAGAAGATAGAGATATATTCTCATCATCACAACAACCGCCACCAACCCAACCATCCCAGCAAATCGATTATGAAGATACAGAAATGGCGCCGGTCCACAACCCAGCTTGGCCCATGGATAGTTCTGAGGAAGAGGTTGATGAAGATGTTGTTCCGGATAGTGAGTCATCGGATACGGACGTAGACGGTGATTTTGATCGTGCTTTTGCAATGCCTTCTCCAGGGATTGTTGGAATGCAAAATGAGCCTCCGATTGCAGGTATGGACGCATAATTGTGTGTTAGTTAGTAGTGTTACTGTTAATATACTGTTAATATATTGTCTGATTATATAGGAGAGGGCAATGTACATTTTTGGTCTAACGTAAGCCATTACACGAATATTAATTGGGCATACCAAGATGTGGAGGCAGATGACATGGAAGGAGTGCAAGTACCTAATTGGGAGATGGGTCAAGCGCTATATAAGGGGTAGGTGTTTGGGAGCAAGTTCGACGTGCAAATGGCAATAAAGCAATACCGTATGGCCTCCAATTGGACAACCGTAGTTGCAAAAAGTGATACAAAAAGGATTATAATGGTTTGTGAATATCATAATGACGGTTGTCCATGGAGGATGAGGGCATACCAAAAGAAGGCTTCCAGTGAATGGGTTGTAGGCATATGGAACAATGAACACATGTGCGTTAGTGTTAATCTCTCTCAGGATCACAAACAGCTCGACTCAAATTTCATATGTTCGTTGATCATATGTACTTTAAATTGTTATAGAATAATATGTATATTTAGCGTTGCAAAATTTACTGACTTGTTATTATCTAACGAATTACAGAAATGATTAGGGAGGACCCTAGTGTTAAAATCAGCTTAATTCAGGAAAGGATTTCAACGACGCTAGGATTTCATATATCATACAGGAAGGCATGGAAGGCAAAGCAAAAGGCGATTGTTAAGGTGTTTGGGGATTGGGATGAATCATATGCGTTTCTGCCAAGGTGGTTGGGTTATATGTTAAATTTTGCTCAAGGGTCTGCTTATAAGTTGGAAACGACGGAGCATTATGTTGAAGGACAACTGGACGGAAGTCGTAGGGTATTCAAGAGGGTGTTTTGGACATTTAAGCAGTGCTGCGATGCGTTTAATTACTGCAAGCCCGTTATCAGCATCGACGGTACCCATTTGTACGGGAAATATCGGGGAACATTGCTTATTGCAACATCAATTGACGGAAACAATTGCGTCCTTCCACTAGCATTTGCGGTTGTCTCTAGGGAGGATATTGACAACTGGTCATGGTTTTTGACACTTATCCGTATTCATGTTACGCAAAAAGATGAAATATGTCTTATTTCAGATCACCATGCGGGCATAATGGCGGCGGTGAACAATGTCGAGCTGGGATGGCATCCACCGAGGGCATATCATGTGTTTTGCATTTGCCATTTGGCGAGCAATTTCAATCACAAGTTCAAGAATGTCGTGTTGAAAAAATAGTTGAAAATGTTAGGTAAGCCATTGTCTTCTCCTTTATGGTTACATGTACATTATCTATAATTAAGTATGTCTTCATATTTATGTTTTCTTTGTTTATGTAGGTTATACAACCTCGCGTTTGGATTTTGATGTGCGATTGGAAAAATTTAGAGAAGCAAGCCCTCAGATAGCCGCATGGATTGATCGAATCCCAAAGGAGAAGTGGACGTAACTTATGATGTTGATGGACGAAGATTTGGTCACATGACAACCAATATCTCAGAGGTTTTTAACAAGGTACTTAAAGGCACAAGAAATCTTTCTATTACTTCGCTTGTGTGGTTCACATACACTCGATTGGTGACATATTTTTTGCAACATGGGGGTGAGGCCAATGAAGAGATGACCAGAGGTAATCATTTTGCCAAATTAGCTTGGCAAAAATATTTGAGGACAGTTCATAAATCCGCAACACACAGTGTTATTGCTTACAACACACACAACAATAGATTTGAGGTGCAAGAGTCGTTCAACATTCGCACTCACCGTGGCGGAAAGAAATGGTTGTTGTCGTTATCAGAACGAGTATGTCAATATGGTGAGTTCACTGCATTCAAATTTCCTTGTAGTCATGTGGTTGCAGCATGCAGGTCCACGCACATCGACCCCATGCAATACATACACCCCGTGTACAGTGTTGCTTATCAATGTGAACTATATTCGTTTCAGTGGTTTCCAATTGGAAACGAAGACTTCATACCCCTTTCTACACAAGCCACCGTTTTGCCTAATGTTTCGATGAGACGCACAAAAGGAAGGCCTGCGACAACACGCATACGCAACGAAATGGATTCGCAGGAAGGATCCACCACACGACAAGATACGGTTATTGTAAGGTGGTTGGTCACAACAGACGGAACTGTCCTTCACGATTGCAGCAGCAGTGACCTTTATTTCTGACTTTTATGTCAAATGCTCATTTAATAAGTTTCAGTATGTATAATTAATTCCAATGTACGACAGATGTTGCTATTTAAAAGAAGTCGCGCAATTATGAAGTAACAAAAACCAAATATCCAAAACACATAAATAACAAATGTCCAAAGCAAATAAATAACAAATGTCCAAAGCAAATGAATAACAAAGTCCACTGAATAAATAAATGTCACTAAGCGTCACGGTGGTCCCCATGATATCCCGCACATCGACTCATGTCATGCTCATACGGTGACAGATGACATCGATGTCATGCTCCCCTGACCGGATTACGCCTAACTAGTCGGTTGGGGTCGTCAACCTACTGATCATCATCGCCAGAACCTCCATCCTGCATAGTCACCGCTAAGAAGTCCGCAATAGGATCATCGCTACTGCCGGACCCCGGTGATGACATCGGATGTGTCGAATATGCTGGCGGAGTCGTAAACGCAGTATCCAGCTGTGATGTGGGCTGTGCAGGCCTGTAAAACTCTGCCGTCGAAGTAGATGGCGATGCATGCATCGGATACGGCGGAAAATGGAACCCTGCCTGTGGCATCGGCGGCATAGTATACAATGGGGGGTACTGTGAAGGTGGAAACGAATCTTGCCCATCGCTAGAAGATCCAGCCTGAAAGGTCGGCGGGAAAAAATACTGGTGCGATATCCCAGAAGGGTAGCCAGATGCGTAGAATATACTAGGAGGACGGGAAGGCATGGCTGGCAAGACGACTGGCCTGTCTGCTACGGCCGGGGCTGTATGGTGCAGGGGCAAGCCCTCATGACGTGCACGGCGGTTAGTGCGAACCACCGGAGGAGCGGCCTCAGTTTGTCGCGGCACAGGTGGTGGGGCAACATCCTCAGATCTGTGAGTCTTTCCAAATCATCACACATGGCCAACATGCGAACCGCCTCATCTTACACCTGTCTCATGTCAAAGGCCCCTGCGCTTGCGACTCTGGTGATGCCATATGAACAATCGTCTCAGCACGATCAGTCTGCATATCAAACTTCATCAGTTATTCAGAATATTATGTTAATATTAATATACACAAATTTCATCAACCCCATGCATACCACATGTGCATGGAAGGCAGCTCTACGTGTCATCCAGCGTCGTGTCACACTGAAATACCACTGCATGTATTCTCTGTTGACAGATAAATAACCATCTCTCCGCATCGGAGGAAGATCCTGCAACACGAGGGCATCCCTGTCTGTAACGCCCGACCACTTGCAGGATCAACGACTGTCCCTATATACTAACACAAGACTTTTCAGTGTGCTTTGTCCTCACTCACACACTTCTTGAGAAACTTCCCAGGAGGTCACCCATCCCAAGATTGCTCCAAGTCAAGCACGCTTAACTGTGGAGTTCTTATGTTATGGACTACCGAAAAGTAGATGCACCTTGTTGGTATGGGTAGTACCTATTAAATTTTTTAAGTTATCCTCAACTGTACAGTCCCATACCTGCACAGCCTCTGGATCCCTCTCGTTCGGGTGTGTATTCGATTCATTCATGTACCCCTCCCGCTGGAAGCCTGCCAGAAGCCGCTCCTTGTCCGTGCCTCACTGCACCGGCAATCACTCCCCGCCCTCGTCAGCGCTCGGGATGTTACACTGTCATCCCACTGTGCAATGAAGAAACGATGTCGGTGGCTCCAATCGACATCCGTCTTGCCGATAATGCTGATGGTCAGCAGCTCACTACAGTTAATCGGATCGGAGGGTATAGGCTGGTCAAAGCCAAACTGCCGTAAAACTCTGTCCGGCTACTGGTAGACTACAAACCCATAGCAAATTAGAGGACAGACCGCCAACCATCGTCTAGCCATCTCAACAATCTGGTGGATGAACCATATCCGCAATATCGTATGGTCTCCAACGTATGTCCCTCCTTCATATGACATCCATGTAATGCCGATATCTGCGAATATAGGTAAATCTGGTTTGGCACGTCTGATAAACGTTAAACCTACAACAACACAATATTAGCAACAACAACATATACTAAGAATTATAACATAAACCCACAATTTGCATACCTGTGTCCGTAAATCTCCTGCTGCATGGCATCCTGATCCTCCACAAGCGGAAGGGCTGGAGAGATAGTTGGGAATCTCGTCCAAGCCCATAACTGCAACAACAGTGCACATCTGCCCATGTCACGGCGTGATGCACGTGTGGCCCTTCACAACTCCCTATAGAGACATGCAAGCACGGCAGATCCCCAGCTAAACGAACCTGTGAGCTCGAAGTCGTCCAAAATAGCAGATATCGTGCTGGCACAAAGCTCAAGGCGGTGTCCACAAACAACATCCTGCCTAAAATGCGCAATATCAAAGCGTGAATGTACCTAATTCGTCCAACCTCAGTGTCGGCATGGACGGCATATACACTTAAATGCTCCCATAGAAAGTGGAGCCCCAAAAACTTCCATGCAAGTCTCGACCCGCATCAGCCTGAACCCCTAAAAGGTCACCAACTAATTCATGGAAGTTATGACGTCCATGCCGGCTAGATACAACTTGACCTTCAGTCGGCAACCCTAGCAGATGATGCACATCCTCAAGGGTGATGGTCACCTCACCCATGCTCATGTGGAATGTCCGTGTCTCGGGGCGCCATCGCTCAACAAGCGCCGAAACGAGGTGATGGTCTATCTGAAATAATAGACCAAACCACAATTACATACACGTTATAATAGAACCATAAAAACATAATACACGCAACATTTCATACAACGACGGTACATTTCATACAACGACGGTACCTCATGACTGCGCAGACGCGCAACGTGGTAAAAACCCGCCTGTATAAGCCGCGGGTGGATATCCTCGGGAATAGCAGAGTGATCGTGTGTGGCCGCATGCCTAACATTAATCACACGATCCCGTGCGGTCAGATCACTTTGCGCGTTCCACACAGTAGTGAATATATGTCTATCCTGTAACGTTAACAGCGTCCGTACAGATGGACCAGGATCAATGACGCTCAACGCATCCTCATCCGTTGTCGGTGTCGGGACACTCTCATCGTGATCCATATTTCACTATGTCTAACCCTATATTCATTTAAAAAATCATTTACTATGCTAATAAATAACAAATAATAATACGCTAATAAGTAATTTTTTTTTACATCAACTAATACAAAATAATTATCTGTAATAATATTTATTTTTTATTTACAAAAACATCAAAATATTATTAAATTCAATTAAAAAAATATGTTCAATTCTTAAATACGTATATATTCATATTTTCATATTAATTTGAAACGTTATATCAATATTAAAGACTATATAACTAAACAAATCATACGTATATATTTCTTTATTTACATAAATTGTTACAAAATAATAAATTGTAAAAATACATTTATGTTTAATTATTTAATTAAATATATTTATTTATTTAATTATTTTACTTACATAAACATGTTGAACTATAATTGTAACTATTCTTTTTGTTTTACATATTTCAGATTGATCAAATATAAAAAATAATATATATACAATTACAAATTCAAAAAATTACTCTGAATTGATTGTCATTAAATGTAATTAACTAAATCTAAATATATAATCAAAATTATATTTTTAAAACAATAAATCCTCAAATAATGAAATAAATAATGTTTATTAACGGTTAATTAAAAATGTCAATCACATATAACATCCAAACAATGACAAACTCAAATAATCATTTATCCTATAAATTATCATTGTTAATTTCAAACTATTGGTCTTCTAACCTAGAGTTTCAACATGTCATCTAACCTAATGTTTCAAATTTTGAACCTAGACATTATATTACAACTAAAATATCAATATATACACAAATAAAACAAAATAAGCACAACTTGTTATTTTGCACAATGACAGAGGTAGAATCTCACACCAAAGAGAAAAGGGGGTTGCTTTCAAAAATTTGAAAATTTTTAAAAGGAGGGAGAGAATGGAAGGGGGGACCAGGGAATGGGGGTGGGGTATAAATGGTTGGCCACGTGGACGTAGTTCGCTATGGGGGGGCAACGAGCTACGTCACCTGTTGACATGTGGCCGTAACGACATTTTTTTTTTGAATTCGCGTCCACGTAGTTCGCTAGGGAGGGTAGCGAACTAGGTGCCACGTAGACTGCCTATTTGGGTAGTTCGCTAGGGGGACAACAAACTAGGTATGCGTCACGTAGTTTGCTGGAAGGTGTAGCGAACTACGTGGCCACCAGTGTCGCGCCACATCAGCCAACGTAGTTTGCTGGTCTGATTAGCAAACTATGCCGTGTGGCACTATATAGTTTGGCCAACGTGACATTTGGGTAAATTTGTTTTTGTGGCACATGGGTCGAGGTCTCGGGGTTATTTGGTTTACAGCACTATGGTCCTTTGGCTATACAGAAATTGAATATTTTTTTGAAATGAGGACCCGTGCATTGAAAGCGTGTTGGATTTTATTAAATTAAAAGTTGGTCTTGGCTGTCTATAAAGGTTTTTTTATTATTTTCTTTTTTTATTTTTATAATGAATGCATGGTCTTCAAACCCAATGGTGTGTTTGAAAAGTCTGTAGTCTAATGCAGTAATTCAATGCTCTGTGAGGATTTATGTAAACTGATGTTTATATTTTGATCTGTATATGAATACCTTTATGCAGGGCTAGAGAGTTGATAAATATGAAAATGTGCAGTACAAATGTAAGTATGGAGGGGTTAAGGAGATATATATTGATGGTCATTATGCTAATGTATGTAAAGAGCTGTAGGCAAATTATCAAGAGTTATGCTCTTTTGTTAGGGGAACCCTTGTACTCCTTTTTAAATGAATAAAATTTCTTTGGCCGGAAAAAAAAACTTAGGTGTTACATGAATTGGAATATATATATATATATATATATATATATATATATATATATTCATCTGCAATTGAAAAATAGGTATACAATAATATGCAGACCATCATCTATAAAGTGCTGCTTTTTATTCACCCACCATGAAAAAAGTACTTATACTTTCTATTCTATAATTATAATTTATAATAAAAAAAAATATGATCAGGATTTTTTTTCCAGAAAACTTCTTAGAAGTTAGAACCCAAGTAATAATACGTACCTACCATATTTGAATTGCAGGACATCATATATATATATATATATATATATATATATATATGACAGCAAACTTAGCACCTGATTGTAACACCTGATCGTGAAATCTACCATGCGAGCCCTCACTGGGAAGATAGCGACCACTGAAGAACCTTTATCGGTTAATTTGTTCTTCTTTCTAACCTCATCTAACAATAAGTGACTATCAAATAGGCAAGTGGACATTTTCTCTCATGCATGGTAGAAATTAAAAGAAAAAAGGACACATTAATACTATTTTTTGGATTAAAATAAATATACTGTAAAATAAATATAAATACTGTAAAAATAAATACTTTCATACTGATTAATAAAATTAGTTGAATCATTTAATTTTTTTAATCTTAAATAAAAAATATTTTTTATTAAAATTTGATTTCATGAATAAAATAAAATTCATAAAAATAAAATTATAATTAAATAAAAAATATTTTAAGAATAATATAGGAGTAAAATTAGTTAGATTTCTCTATATTTAGATTCAAGATACAAGATAACTTTTGTTTTTATATATAAATTTGATCTTTTGTGTTTATATATGAATTCAGAAGGAATACATGTTTTTATCAAAAAGTTTTTCTATTTATTGTTCCATCTCTTCGTAATATCATAGTTGCATATACAGAAAAAATAAAGTTAAAACCATGACAAATATATTGAAAATTCCAACTGTTAGACATCCAAAAATTTAACAGATTCTACGTGGAAACAAGTCTTGTCTATATGTAGGCTTGTTATACACAATTGTATTATATAATGCCAAATATTTAAAATACTACATATACAATTCAATAAATTTTGCAACAAGATAATTTATATTCAATTTCGTCTTTATTTGAATAAGAAAAACATACATAGAAAGAACATTGTTCAGCTCCTACCCTCAACACTCATCATAATCATAATATCTTACATATATTACACCACAAATACAATTTGAAAGAACATTTTTCAACTCATACACTTATCATAATACTGACTTTATTTTTGCATGGAAATACTAATTAGTTGGCACGTATAACTCTTTGTTGTCACAAATTCCCTTGACAATAAACTACATTTGACGAAAATTAAGGAGTGGGATTCAATCGTGCAACAGGAATGCCAATAAGATCATTGGCCCTTGGGGCAGTCAATCCTGGCCGTTCATCCATACTGACTAAACTTCTTCCATGATCTAAGATTTCACCTTGTGAACCTAACATCTTCCACTCAAAGCATTGTATGAGTGCTCCAATGATGGTGGGCAATTCACGCATGGCCAAAGGCATTCCAGGACACCCTCTCCTTCCACTACCAAATGGCAACAACTCAAAATGACGCCCTTTGGTATCTATAGCACTTCCTTCACCTTCTAGAAACCTCTCTGGCCTGAATTCTAAAGGGTTCTTCCAGATATTTGGGTCCCTCCCCATAGCCCAAATGTTTACACAAACTATTGAACCTTTTGGAATCATGTTTCCATTAACCACGCAGTCTTCGATTCCTTTCCTCATAATCATTGGTATTGGTGGGTGAAGTCTCATTGTTTCTTTTATGATGGCATGAATATAAGGAAGGTTTGGAATGTCTGCTTCACACACTAATTGCTTGTTTCCGGTGACTCTATCAACTTCCTCTTGCGCTTTCTTTAACGCCTTTGGATTGTTAAATAGTTCTGCTATTGTCCATTCCACTGATATGGCAGTTGTGTCAGTAGCTGCCGTAAAATAGTCCTGTAATATTAAATAAATGAAACATTATAAGTTTTCTGTTCTCCTAATTAAAAACCAAGTATGTGATAAATTATATTACTGGAATATTAATCATAAGTTCATACTGTACACTAAAATGTGGTCTTAACCGTCTATTCAAAAGTATGAAAACTTTTGGAGTTATAAATAAGCTTATTTTCTTACATTTTGATTTTTATGCACATATCTTTTTCACGGGATTTAATATTTTTTTCATGTTCAACTTAATAAATATATATATAACTTTTTCCATTTCACAATTTAAAACTTACCTTACACGACCTACTACCTCTCTTCCTTTATCAAATTATTTAGTAGATTTATTTATTTATTGTATTTGTGTATCTCTTTACCCTTGAGTGTACACAATGTTAAATAATGGTTATAAAAAATGCTAATTGATAAGACGTTCTCAATAAAACATAAAAGTTATTGTTAATATATGATTTTTTTCGCATAATTTATTACATCGACACTTTCTCAATTTATTTTATTTTTCTTGCTATTTTTATTATTCCCAGTCCAAGATAAGGTGGACCTACGTTTAGGAAAATTCAACATGCATTTACTAACGATGGCTTTAAAGTTGACCCCTATTATTTCATGCAGCTAGGGAGGCTTGGTATCAGACATAGGAAAATAGATTACATGCATTCACTGAATCGTGAATGAATGCATGAACGTGTGGATCATCTAATTTGATCTGACGATTAGTATTTTTTAAGTTAAATTATTAAAATAATTTATAAATCATTACATCTTCATTAAACAATTTTAATCATTTGACCGCATAAATACGTGCTTCCTCCAACAGGAGGCAATTCGAATCTCAAATGTAGAGTCCTGATTGAAAAGGGTTGTCATCATCCGTTATAGTAGTAATAAATAGTAATCTGTATATAAAGCATGACTTACGTACCAAGATCAATGATTTGACATGGTTCCGAGTTAACTGGACCTCGCATTCTTTCTGCTCAGCAACATCCAACAAAATGTCAAGAAAATCCTTCACTTTCTCATCATCTCCATCTTCACAGCCATCTACCTTTGATTTCCTTCTCAACTCCTCACGATCAGAGATGATCTTCTCTAGCAGAGCATCGTACCTCTTATGTATGTCCAATGCCCTCTTCCTAAAACCTTGCAAGTCCAAGTTTTTGCAGAAACCTAAGAAATCCGACACGTTAAACTCCCCGAAAATCTGCGTCACTTCACGAACCAAAGCCCGTGCCTGCTCTGCCTGGCTGTCTGTTCCGGAGCTCTTAATGCTCAACATCATCTGCGATATTACGTTGTTGGAAAGTCTCAAAAGCGTTTCGGTGAGGTTCACTCTCTCTTGGGCCTTTGATTTATGGAACAAAAATTGAATGATGTCATGAACTTCCCTCGTCCGAATAGGTAGGAAGTGTCCGAGGGTTTTGTTTCCCAAGAGCTCAGTAGTGCTTAGTTTTTTTATGAACTTCCAGTAAGTGTCGTAAGGTGCAAACGCAAAGGTGGCGTTGTGGTAAGTGACCATGTTGATGGCCATGTTCATTTTGCGGGAAGAGTATGTGAGCTCGTTGGTCTTGAGAAACTCTTTGGCGAGTGATGGGGTGCTTGCAACTATGAACTTAACGGAACCAATTCGAAGGCTTAGGAGGGGGCCATAACGGAGAGAAAGGTCTCGGAAAGAGTGATGGATGAGGGGTTTAAGGAGGTGGAGATGACCTATTATGGGTATTGCAGGTGGGCTTGGTGGGATCTTCAAGTGGGACTCTGGTTTGTTTTCTCTCACAAACAAGAGTTTGAGAAGGGAAGCAGAAATGAAGACAATGAGGAATACTAACAAGAGGGACTCAGAAATCATCTTGTTGGTGGTTGGTTTGATTTGATTAATTAGGAAAATGAACATGGTTTTCTTTCCTGCGTTACTAACAACCGCTTTTTATAGTGAACTTATGCATTGAAAATTTGAGTGGCATTCGCTGATTGGGGATTGGGTGTTGCTATTTCGTACCACCTAGCGCTCTTTTTAGCGTTTCCATTGGAAAATAGACATGGACGTTACGTAAAATGTCAAAAATTATTGTCAAAGAGGAATTGCATGCGCTACCTGATACGTGCAAGGAGAACCTTAGTTAATCAAAGTTTCTAATATTATGAAGATAACGCCAAAAGGTGTATTTTTAATTTAATTTAAAGTATATTATGATGTTTATTTTTAAGATTTAATATATATTATCTTTTCATTTTAAAAATGAAAATTTGTTTTAAATATATTACTTAATTAGAAGGTTAATGGAAGTACGAAGAGAGTAAGCTATATATAATTTTTAACGGAGAGAAAAGAGGAAAAAATAATATAAAAATATATATTAAAAGATAAATAAATACCAATCAGTTTCCTTAATTACTAAGAACCTGGTTAAGAAAGTAAAAGAAAATAATTGTATTAAGATGCATAAAAAATTACTCTTTTATAATTTTTAAATGTACTTTTATACAATTTTTAATAAAATTCTTTTTTTATTTTCTTAATCAGTGTCTTAATTAGCATGACCCTAACAGATATTGTTAAGAGAAATCATATATGGGTTACACGTGATATGATATCACTGAATACATATTACTGAGTGTTAACAACAGCTGTGTTAAAAAAAATTAAAAATTAAAACCAATAACTATATAACTTTTTGCTTGAAAATTAATTAAATAAAATCATATTTAAAGAAATTAAAAATATATCTTATCTAAAAAATGTTAGGTGTATAAATAATGGGTTTGACAAAATAATTATATGAAATTTAAAGTGTATTAAACACGATGCAACTTCATAGCATTAAAAGTAACTTCTAAAAAATGTTAGAAGGGAGGCATGTGGTGTGGTTGGTGAATAATAGAGGCGATGAGTGTGTGTGAAAATTGTATTTGCATGTACGAGGTGGTTAGTAAGAGACTATTATCTCTACGTCTCTCCAATTAATTTTGTCAAAATGCATCTACGCACATATATAGTTTTTCAATTTGGTCACTCTTTAATGGTTTGACAATTTGGTCGCTCTTTAATGGTTTGACGATTTGGTCTTTTAAATCTACATGGGAACAAGAGGATCGAAACATCATTCTCACAAGAAAAATATTATATCCCATGTAAGAACGAAACAAAGCAAATGGATGAGATAGTAGGATTTTTAGACAGTAATCACAGTATGTGTTGATGACGAGGCAATTTATATTACACCAATTTGCATACAAACGTGGCTATATTTGAGCCAAGCAAGTATGGATGTGACATTGTTAAGAGTGTGTAACTTAAGGATCTTTATTGCGACTCTGAAAAACTTTTGTATTATTGGAGAAAAATGTACACGGATCCACTTATGTTTTGTGAAGGAATAGTGAATATAGGCACTTTTTTTTGGCTATAAACACTACATTAACATTCATCTTTCTTTCTATTTTCCTCTTATTATTATATTATAATTATAATGCCCATTATATTTAGAGAAAATAGGTGAAATACTAACAATACAAAAAAAAAGATACTTTTGTAAAAAAATTATATTATTATCCAATCACAATTAATAATATATGGTAAATTTATTAATTTTTATGACAGTAACTTCAAAAATTATATCAATAATGATTTATAATTAAATAATAATATAAAATAGTTTTACACTATTTGAATATAAAAATTGGTTAATCTAGATTTTAATTTGTTTTTTTATAAATATTTTAGAAGGTTATTGGTGATATATGTAATTAATAATTGCTATATGTAATCTTGGACTTTTTAAAAATATATTTATTTTAACTCTCATGTAAATATATTTTCTATTATGTATTCTTGGTTTATTTTAGAAAACAGGTGATTGTAAATTTTTTTTTTTTTTTTATGTTTTAATACTTTTATAGTAAACTTTAATTTCAAACTTGGTTTCCCAATCATTTATTCCTGGTTCGCTCCCGCCGGTAGGAGTGGTTTTGTAACTTAATTTCCTCTTGAGAGGAAGAACATGTAGTTGAAGCAAGGTTTACACTGTTGGAAGTTTGTTGGCCTTTTCTTTCTCCTGTAATCATTAACGAAAAGTGATAAAGATTAAATAGAGTTGAGATGTTGTGAGTATGACACATGGACATTTTGATCAATTTGCTGATGCAACAGCGAAGAACTACATTAATGTTCAAGAAGAGAACCACGTCTTGCGGAACAAAAAATAGTTAAGTGGGCTGAAATGAGACTGGACAATGCTCCATCAAATTGTAACAAACAAATAATAGTAATAATAATAACAATAATAAAATAATAAAAGAAAATATCAATATGATTAATAAATAAATTAAACTTTGAGAGAAAGGATAAGAAGAATAATTTAGTTAGGATGAAGCTTGTACAAAATCTTTCGTTGAAAATATATTATTGTCAATATACACTAAAAAAGAAAAAGAAACTCAAGTTTCATTTTGCAATTGAATCCTAACGCTTACCCGCCAATCACCCATGCAAAGGGTTATGCGCTTCATAACCAGCCAATGCTACATCCGAGGGATATAAAACATGAGAAACGTTTTTAATTTTTATCCTGCTTTTTTTATGTTTCAGGAATTCATAACAACTAGGAGAAACGTTTTTATTTTTTATGTTTTATTGTTTAGTTTAAACTACTACATGGAGAAATTTGGTGATTGAAAAGTGAAATTGAGATGAGCTAGCTGCTATGATCAACTGCTCCGCAGAGACAAATCAACTCAATCATAAAAAAGCAGTGTTTGAATTTGGTTCTCTGAATTGGGTATTTATATATAACAGTTTGATTATCATCTCATAAAATCAAAACTACATCGATCCAACTATATGGCACACTGTGAATCTCTTTCCATGACAACGGCCCTCAATGCCATAGCTTATGTAGCACTTGTATTCCTGGCATTTGCAATGAGGTGCAGCACTTCAAGTCGAATCCTGGATGAAGTAGAAACACCAGAAGCAGAAGAGGCTAACACTGCTAACCAATACCACACGCTCTCGTTTTACATGCACGACATTCTGGGAGGCTCCAACCCCACAGGCCGAGCGGTGACCGGCGTGGTCACCAATCCTGCTCTGAACGCTCAAGTGGCATTCGCTAAGCCCAACGGAGCAAACCTTCCTCTGAACAACGGCATTCCACAGAACAACAACAACGGCGGAATTCTCAACAACAACAACCTTCCTTTCCTCACCGGCCTCGGCGGCACCACGGCCAACGTCTTCAACAACAACTTCCTCAACGGCGGCACCGGTTTCCCGGTCACCAACACCAACCAGCTCCCGGCGGGAATGACGCTGCAGAAGGTCATGTTTGGGACAATGACTGTGTTCGACGATGAGCTCACTCACGGGCATGAGTTGGGTTCCGGTTTGGTTGGGAAGGCGCAGGGATTTTACATTGCCAGCGCCGTCGATGGAACGAGCCAGGTTATGGCTTTCACCGCTAAGTTTGAACAGAACGGTTACGTCGACAGTCTGAGCTTCTTTGGAGTGCATCGAACGCAAGTTTCCGAGTCCCAGATTGCCATCATTGGAGGCACCGGAAACTATGTCAACGCTGAGGGCTATGCGATTATTAAGACTTTTCCGGTGAGCTCTCAGCAACATAACACTGATGGTGTCGAGACTCTGTTGCAGCTCACTGCCTATTTTTCCTATTAGCCTCTCTCATATCTTGATTTCAACTTACAATTATCGCAAAATGTTTCTATTCTATTTCTTCTAATGAATTTTTAACTGCAGGTGTGTGAGCATATTGTACTTTTGAAAAGCCAAAAAAAAAAATACTATGGCTGTCAAATATCTTTAATTGTCCACGTGTTTCACGATTATTAGTTGGGATCATTGATGCTCATAAGCCACCTAATCATTTCTCCTGAATTTGATTGCACCACAAACCTTACATTAAAGCACAACTGCAACCTGGTAATAGGTATTAGTTGCTTAATCTATTTTTTGGTGGGTTCTAGAATGCCACCTGAAATTTAAGAATTTCATGTTTTCCCCCCCAATGGCATGATATTTAAGAACTTCAAATGAGTTCTACAATTTTCTCATAATTTTTAAGAACTATTAAGAATACGATTTTATATAATTTCTCTTTGGCGGTGAAACAGTATAAGGAGTGATTTCAGTTTAAGAATCTTATAAGTAACTCTCTTCTGAATTAGCACTCTTTAATATATAGCTGTTTATTTTTTATGAAATTAGAAGAATTAGGCAAAGGTGTTGAATTGAACATGTTGAAGTTATGTAATGTTGACATTTACTGGACATAGCGCCTCTGCATGAAAAGTCATATCCATGGAAAGCATGCAAAGCCAAGTTTTTAGAACATAAAAAAGTCAAAGCAGAATAAATTAATACATTCCCTTGAATTCGTCTCATGGTTGGGAGATAAAAGCCAAAAATGTTTCTGAAATACTGCATTAAGCATCAAAAACTTTTTTATCAATCACCGTTATTCTTCCAAACAAAAACTTCCCATCAATAATGGCCTTGTTTTTGTCAATGTTTTTTATCAACTAATGGTATGGCACCTTTGAAGGGGAAGACTCTATTATTGGGTTTTGAGAAAGGAAGGTTAGTGGTTTGAGTGTTTAGAATGGTGCCAGCCACGATTCTTTTTGAAGGGGCTGATCCACCAATGATGTCATGCATGAAAATTGTGATTGTAGGGTCTACAGCATTCTCCTCAGTGAGGACCATATGCCTTAGGGTGATGCCAAAGAGGGAGATGTGGGGTACTATTATGGCTTTCAAGGGAAAATATATATATATTGGCAAGGGATAGTGCTCTAGTTGGCTGCTTTGAGAAGGATAGACTAGTAAGATAGTTTTATAGGGGAGATTCAGATTTCGGGCAGTTATAAGATTAATTGAACTATTGGAGTTGTTGCTAAATGAATCAGATCTGGGAAGTGGAGTAAGTAGCTCAGTAACTAATAGCCTAATACGATTGCATCTTAACTCCAAGTGGGTAGTGTGTCCCAATTAAGTGTTGATAAAGTTGGAGTTTATATAATTATTTTAAAAATAAATAACTTGTTTGTGAGAGAGTTTGAAGCCTCTTTTTATATTTTCTTAATTCTTATTTATAGGATTCAAATTTAAAATAATATTTGTTCTTTTTTATAAGATTATAATATTTTTTATTAATTATTTTTAAATTAAAAATATTCCTAATTTAAAGAAGAGAAGATATATTAACAAATAATTAGAAGAGAGAGAGAAATATAATTATAATAATAATTTTGAAAAAAAGTTATAAATTTAAGATAAATTTATTATTATCAATTAAATTAATCATTTTTTAATCTTAATAAATTAGATAATTTAATCTTATATATAAAAACAGAGAATATATAAAGTGAGATATTTAACGTTAACATATTAATTCTTGACTTAAATTTATTTTTAATTCTTATTATCTTATAATTGTGTACTTTTGGTCCTTTAAAAATATTATTGCAAATTTAGTAATTCACATTTTTTAAATTCTAACAATTTTGATTCATTATATTTTTAACCGAAACTGTTGTCCTAACATCTGAATGATGATGTAGCACCGACTTGGTAACATCACATGTATGAATATAAGCCAAAGATTGAATCAATCCCCTCCCAAGGTTTTCTTCCTTTGAAACTTGTTCCCATGTTTATACTCTGTAATCTGAATTATACAGAGGTTCCTCTAGACTATCTCTTGAGCCACCACCATCAAGGGTAACTTCTATATTCCTGACAAGAACACTTAATGCGACAGATGAAATAGTACAACAAACTCGTTCAAGTGATAAACAGTAGCAGGCCCCATTTTCATTTTTCGGTCCGCAGTAAAAACTATAGATAATTGGAAAAAGTGTGGTGAAAGACTTCATCAGTGGGTGACTTTTGAACTTGAAATTTCTTGAATATTCAACTGGGAAAGCTGGTAAAGGAAAGAATGCATGTTGAATTGTCGTGAACTCTTTTGTTCACGTATTATTTTGAGAGTTACATACAGAATCTTGTTAAGAAATTTTTACATTGTCCTAAGTTTTCTATTAATTATTATAATATGAATTGTTTAATGTAGAAATACGTTTGTTAATATGCAGAAATAAATCGCTTATTAAGATAGCATTGTCAAAAGCATGAATTAAATTATAATGTTACAATCAGGAGTAATTTTTAACTAAATATCCTTTAAATTTTCAACGAAGAAATACTGCAAAACACTACGTTTGTTGTGTAAATCCTCATACATATATGCATCCTCCTCAGTTGATGGATTTAACTAATTCTGATAAGCCCCATAAGTTTAGGAGGATTTGAAGCAATGGCACTAGCTATCTTATTTATAATGCATGTATTTTCTTCCGTTTTTCTACTCCTTGCGACCATATAAAGAGCAGTGGAAGTTACTTGATGCGAGATCCTTTGCTAGATTTTATGAGCACACAATTAAGGCCACAATGTGAATTTTTTCTTCTTTTTTTAATTTATGTAATGGTTTCCATCCCTACACTTATCTAAATCCTCCCTTCAACATTTCAATCGTCTTAACCAATAACCTTCTCATATATTACTTCTAAGAGCCTCGTATTTTCTTCTGGGTGCCTCAAACTAGCAAACCATCCCAATATGAACTTCAATATGGCCTCATCAATCAACCTAAAGACACTTCAATCTAACCTAGGCTCTTTAGAAATTTCATGTTTAATTAGTCGTTTGGGCCATATTCGGATGCTAAGAAGGTATAAAACAGCAAGAATGAATTGTGCCATATTCGGCCATTACCATACATAGTCCTTTCATCCTTATTCTTTTGTTAAAAAGTTTTGCCTTGCACAGAAATGACAAATATAATTAGACAGCCTAAGTTTTTAAGCAAACTTGTAGCCAATGAACACTCCTTTGAATACCACAACAAATAAAAGCAAAACCATTTGTGTCATATTCGTGTTAAGAAGTTGAATTGAAACTGCCTAATTTGAATTAAAGCATGAATGCAATATACTACAACCTGAGATATTTATATAACATAAAAGTTCATAAAAGGATGGGAATCATGGGATATATATGCTCCTGTTCCCATTCAATAATTAATATGTCATACAACATAAACGCATTCACTTAGCCAAAGTTGTCGATCAGCCAAGCCATATCTTGTATCTCCCCTTTTGCTATTGAGGTTGAAAGAGTTGATATAAGGTTCTTCAGCGCCAAACCCCATTGTTTTTTCTTCAACAGATCAATAGACCATTCATTGAAAATATCTAGCAACACTTACAAAACATACAAAATGCTAAGCTAAACAATGTTACAACAGTGTACAATATATCGAAAATGGCGATCAGACACAGACACACATACACACTCAAAATTAACAACACAAGCACAAAAAACAGAAAAATCCCATTAATTAATGAACTGATCCGTGGACAAGGTGTCGGGCACGGTCAAGAAAATGAATCCCAAGGGTGTGTCTATCGTGGAGCAAGAAGTGAACCACAATGGGCCGGTTTTTCTGAACATAGAGGATGCATAACTGAAACTTCTTAAAGCTTGGATTTTTCTAAGGTGTTTGAATCCAGCTTTGGGAACAAACATGGGAAGGCATATATATGTCAATGTAGTTGCGTTTTGGGTGGAGAAAGAGATCCAAACATTAGAACAAAGAAAGTGGGTGAGGGAGGCTATGGTATGGGAATGGCATGTATGCATGCTCTCATAATGCATGATAACAATGTGGTGTAGGTGTCAAGACTCAAGACAAATGATTACAAACTGCGGAGCGAGCCCTATTTATAGGCACCAATAGGAGATCACTGTGTTCAACTAACTAAAGTGATCGATTGTTTATAGATAAAAAATATTTTTAAAAAAAGCTTTAAGATGTTTTTCTTCTTCTTTTATTTTTGGTCCCTTTAAATTCATCTTTCTAATTTAGAAAAATGAACTTTCATGAATCAAAAATGAAAAAGAAGATTAACTTACAAGAAGAAAAATATATTTAAGTCATTAAAAAAAATCTTCTTTTTGCTTTATAATTCTGCTCATTTAATAATGTTTTATGCTTTCAAAATCTAATACCTTATGAAACGAAATTAAACTGCTTATTTTTTTCTTTTACAAAAGTGAGAACCGGTTGAAATAATTAATAAAAATTAAACTAGTAACAATTGCAAAAGGAAATCAATACTGAAACCAAAACGTAAATGTATACACATAATAACTGATATTGAAATTAAAAAATTTATAGAGCCACACCACCAAAATTTTAAAGTTTAATTGTGTTACTCTAAACCCCATTCATTCATTGTACTCGTGTAAGTGGATTCCTTTGTTGGTAGAGCCATGTGATGTGGGTCATTGAATATGTCAACTTCAAGAAGATGGACGACGAGAATCAATCTGTACAGTGTTGAGTGTTCCTTCTTTTGCTTACAGCTCATTTAACTGACTACCTCTAAGGACACACATTTTTGTTTTACCTTAACCTTCAAGCATAGAGATTAATGACCATATATTCGCATATTGCTCCTTTTGTACATGTTGGGCTTTTGTTTTACTCTTAATATTTTTATATTTTATTCGTTGCGGGCTATGTTTGTGTAGTTTTAAATTATTATTGTTATAAAAAAATTAATTAATACTTAACAACTTACAAATCTGAATTATTATAAATGTTAAAAATATTAATTATTCTAAAATAAAAATATTTTTAAGAAAAATATATAAAAATTAAAATTAACAGTTGATTGATTGAAATATTAAGAAATAAATTACGTAATACTACAGTTGTATATTTTATTGAGCAAAAAAGTACATTATGATGAATATTGATCAAAATTATATAAGAATAATGATAAATAAATCATTTTTCATTTTATATATCTCATTAACATTTGTTATTTATCTTTATCTCTTTTATTCTATTATATTATAAATCTTATCATGTTTGTAATTTTTTCTAGATGTTGGATTACATATTAAATGTTAACTAAACATTTTTCTTTCCAGAAATAGTCCCACTAACCACTAATACGTGTCTCAACTAGAGCATGCAAGACTGAATTGGAGGACCATATATGCATGCACACATACATATGAGTAAAAAATGGAATCCATAATCAAACTTGGTGGCTTAATTTGCTTGTGTCCATTGATTTACATCATTTAACAAAAACACCCACGGTATCAATGGCAGCTCTTTCCCATCTTCAATTGTCATATACACGTACGATCATTCACACTTTAATAAAAAAAAACCTTAAGACTCATGGGTATTTTCTTCACTTACTTACACTTATATAATATTCAACCTTCTCATTTTTATCAAATGTGAGACTTTACCTCATATTTATGCTTTAACAATTTCTCCCTTAAGTTTGAGTATCCTTCACATGATAATATTCCCTTCAAGTAGAAATTATTTTCAATCCATAAGTATACAATGGCAACCCTATAGAGATTAATAGTGGCTGCTCTTGGCTCACCTGATCATTGTCGCTAACATGCTCTAAAACCTTGCCCTATCACAACACCTATGGGACTCACTGTCTGGCCTCCATGCATGTATTCACCCGCTGGAAAAACTTTCAAAAAAAGAGATTGTCATGTTCATGAATCCACCACCAACTCCATTATACTTGTCTAAATCGATCATCACGTCAAATCATTGACTCTAATATCATTTGTTAGCCATAACAATCAGAATTCTAAAAGAAATGAGAGAAATTATATACATACAAAAACAAGAGATTATTGAGATTCGATAAGTGTGTCTATGTTCTCGGAGCATAATATATATGTTTTTTTTCTTATTCATAAATAATGGGATTACTTAATTTGAAGCAGTTGATGTTGCACCACGTAGTCGTCCTTCCAATGTAACTTAATCATTTAAGCCATTAATTTATATCAAAATCATTTCCCAACAAACAAGAACATGAATCCAACCACCCGATAGAAAAGTCTCCATGCCAATATGCCATGCATTTGTTTTTGCATTCCAAAACTGCCCCTCTTGGACTCATTCCACCTGTAACCTTTTGAATTTTTAGGACATTCATAATTCCTTCCCATCTATAACCAGTTTTGCTTTTGCACTTCTATGCCCATGTTTGTCCTTTTTTCATCCGTGACCATGACCTGAGTCATTCTTATGCAGTGGTGGATTCACATTTTTATAACGATGGATTCACATTATAACGTGGGGATTCAACCTATTTTTTAAAAATTACATATAAATATGTTGAGCATGTAGATTTTATCCCTTGTAATTTTGCATATTTGATATTTCTGCTCTTAATTTTTTTTACTTTTTTCATAATATTAATTATTAATTTTGTTTTTAAATAAATTATCCTCTAACTTAGTATCCTAGATCCGTTATTATTTTTTATTTTTCTGTGTGGTTACGTTATATCTTTCAAAGTTACAAAACATGCATGATTTGTAGTGGGGTCATTCGAATTATTAATAATTGACCTTATTCTCTCACCGGAGTACTAAGATTTGTAAGAATTAAGATTATTTTCTCTCTGTCCAAATCCAAATTACCTTACCTTTCACCAGGTAACAATGAATGTGAAGTGGTTAATGGATTGAATGCTTCACAATATTATCTCTTCACGCGCAGAGTGCAGACAATATTCGATGTCACATTCAGAGTCAGTCAGGCCATACGGAAACCGATTCTAAGTGTTGCTCATTTAATATAAAGATACTTATCAATTGGGACCATTTCTATTTGTATGTGATATTGACCAAAAAGGACGTACATATATTTAATGCAATGATAAAAGAGATTATGAGTACCCTATGGCTCCACTTTTTAGCAACATATTGAGTCCTTCGATCGGTTAGTGATTGCAAGGGCCTTAAAGTAATAATGCACAATCTCCTTCAATATATACCTATGTCATGGAATAACCCATTGATTTCTTTTCAATTCATTCGGTGTTAGCTATACCAATATGATAAAGTGAAGCTGCCATACGTAAAGAAAAGAAACAGAGAGAGAATATCACACGAGAATGAAGAAGCCATAGAAACTTTTGGCGCTCGATCGAGTCTTATTCCCTATTTGACCAACAATGGTACAAGGTATTTAAAGTCAGTAATTACCAAATAATAGAAAATAAAAAGTTAGTTATTATATTAGCTAACATAAGATCTTGGTCATGGTTTATGGCACGTTGTAATTAAGGGGAACTTGTGATACTTTTCAGACTGGTGCACTTGTCCAATAGATTGTATCTCCTCATGTGCCTAGCGTAGTGATGTAGTCTATTTACTAGATGCAATATATATATATATATATATATATATAGATAGATAGATAGATAGATATAGATGCAGGTAGATATATATATATATATATATATATATATATATGAAAACCATCAAGATGCATGGATTCTTTTGCTGAGGTGGTATAGAACATACAGGGAGTATATTTCTTATCATTTTCTCATTTTGTTACATCAAACTTTGGTTATTTGCTGCCAGTGTGTCATGTAACAGGGAGGAAGCTATATATGTTCTTTTTCTCTATGCTTAGGATCGGAAGGCATAAGATGTGTAGGTCTCATGTTTTGTATAATATATTTGTGGTATGTCTGGATATTAAAACTGAGATAATGTATGTGTCTTTTAGTTGGTAGGGGCAACATGCTTTCATTGTCCAAAAGTATAGATTCTTTGTACGTACGTAGGTCATATGTTTATAATGCCTACGTACCCAAATAATCATAAAACAACTTACTATATTAGATTTCCATCCCAAGACAATATGCAAGAAAAAATAAAAAAGTTTGGTGCGTGACTTGGTATATCTTGTAGACTTTTATACTCATTAATTTCACTTTTTTAATAAATTTTATTTGCTGTTTAAAAAGAAACATGTAAGAAAATAAACATATGATGCGTGACTTGGTACATCTTTGTTTCGGGCCTCAAACAAGGGATGCAGTGGCCGTCGCTGATGCAGGCTCTGAACATGCTCGTGGATCTCCAATAACTGAAAATTCTTAAAGCTTATATATGGTGTTTAATTTGGAGGTGAAGAATAACGAATGTTTAGAGTGTCATGTGTGTGTGTGTGTGTGTGTGTGTGTGTGTAGGCAGTTGTTTTGCTAATCAACAAAATAGTTGATGCAAAACGAGCAGTAAAATGGAGGGAGCTGGGAGGGAGGGTTCATGGATGATTATTTAGTGAGAGACCCAAATTCAGAGCCAAAAAAATAGAAAAAAAAAAAAAAAAAAGAGTGAGGCAAGCTGAAATTTGTGTGTGAGGTGTGTTCTCGATCAGTGTTAGCTTGGTTTATGAGAGGTTAGTCAGAGAAAAAAAAATCCGTGTGTGCTGTTAATGCGGCTGCTAGCTAGGTTTGTTGAGAGAGAGAATTGTTTTAGGTAGGTGTATTTATGGTGAGGAGGATGTGCGATATGTCCCAGTGTCAGTGTGTAGGTGTAGAATCAGAGAGAAGATGAAAATTCAATGAAATGATGCTGTGTGAGAACTGAGAAATGCTAGCTGTAATCGTGTGATTTTTTATTTGTTTTTTGCATGAGAAATAATGTGTGTTATTTGTTGTGTGGGATGAAATGAGTATGTAATAACATGTTATTACCATTCTAGGGTACGTGGTCCATTTTCATTTGTTTTTATCATCAAAGAAATTTCTTCATGGGCACCAGCTAGGGCGCGGTGCCAAGTACGTATTTCTATTACAAACAATAAAACCAAGTTCGATCCTGCCCATCCTGATTCCTGACTCACAAATTTTCACTAATTATATCCATGTGAAGAAGCAAACATTACTTTTGTTGAACATGCCTTATATATGCTGTGAAGGTAGTTTTAATTTTTAATTTGAATTAGTTATTACAATGTTAGTGAATAAGTTAATAGACATTAATAATTCTTAAAATAATAAAGCATGATCGTTTATCTAATTATTTAAATATATTTAAATATGAGGCTTATTTAATAAAAAAGTGTGTCAACCGTTCTAAATAAAATTCATGTTCTTCTTTATTATTTTTCCTTCTCTCCTATATTTTTTTCTCAAATTAAAATCAATAATTAGTGTCTAGAGCTCCCTTCTTGAGAGAATTGTGAAATGAATGTTAAATCTAGTTTCTCGCAAATTGCTCCTACTGTCTTTGTCTTTGTTTTTAATGGGGAGAGTTATGACCTTTGAAAGGTGAAAATGAAGTCCTATATGGAGTCTTTTGATTTGTGGGATGTTGTGGAAGAAGATTATGAAATGTCTCTGCTACCTGAAAATCCTACCATGGTCCAAATAAAGCATCATAAGGAGGCAAAGTCAAAGACATGCCTATTTGCTGGTGTTTTCCAGACGATCTTTAGCAGGATCATGACTCTCAATTCACCCAAAGAAATTTTGGATTATTTAAAGGAATAGTATGAAGGAGATGAGCACATTTATGACATGCAAGTGCTAAACCTGATGAGGGAATTTGAGGGGCAAAAGATGAAGGAATCTGAGATAATTAAAGGGTACTCGGACAAATTGTTTGGCATCGCAAACAACGTTAAATTGCTAGGCACTACATTTGCAAATTCCATAGTTATAAAAAAAAATCTGGTTACAATGCATGAGAGATATGAAACATCAATAATCATTATGGAGATTACAAAGGATCTGTCCAAGATCTCTTTGACTAAGATTATACATGTCTTGCAAGCCCAAGATCAGAGAAGATTGATGAGGGAAGAATCAATAGTTGAAGAAGCATTGCCAGTCAAGTACCAAAATGTGAACAAATACAAGAAAAAAATAAAAACTTTGATGAAATGCTATCAAGTTCAACATCAACCAATGCAAAAGGAAATTGGAAGAAATCTTATATGTCTTGCCAACACTGCAAAAAGAAAGGACATCCTCTATTCAGATGCTAGAAAAGACTTGATGTTAAGTGCAACGAGTGTCATCAAATGGGGCATGAAACTGTTATTTGCAAAAACATGAATCAACCACACAATGAAGCTGCAAAGGCTGTTCATCAGAAGGAGGAGTACTTGTTTGTTGCTACATGTTTCTATAGTATTGAATCAAGTCAAAATTGACTTATTGACAGTGGTTGTAATAACCACATAACAAACAACAAGGATTTATTCAAGGAACTGAGTTGTATAAGCACATTAAAAGTTCAAGTTGGAGATGACAAGTTCATCGCTGTGAATGGAAAGGGAACTGTAGCGATCTCAACCAACAAAGATACAAAACTCATTTCTGATATGTTGTATGTTCCTGAAATTGATCAGAACTTGTGAGTGTTGGACAACTAGTTGAGAAAGGTTATAAAGTGTTGTTCAAAAACAAAATTTGTTTGATTAAAGATGCAGAAGACAAAGATATTCTCAAAGTAAAAATGAGTGGAAAAAGTTTTGCTTTAAATCCATTGCAGGAGAAACAAATTATTTTTTTAATAAAAGAGAATATCATTGAATTGTCTCACAAAAGGCAAAAAGCTGAAGAAAAACAAGCAAATTCTAAAATAGCAACCCTTAAGTCCCAAAGTAGTTCAACTAAATGAAAATTTGTAGCTATTGCACAAGAGCGTACAAACAAGAAGATACACTTGAGAGAGAAAGATGAAAGAATTGAGTAAAATGAGGGTGTTTAAAGTCTCTAGCTAAGAACCTGAAAACTGAAAAATGTCAAGGTGAAGGAAGCATTAATTTTTCAATATGTTGAATTTCTAAAAAAGATAAGAGTTTACAGCCTCCAAAGCAAGGAGGAGTGTTGTTGAACATGCCTTAGATGCTATCAAGACAGTTTTGAATATATTTAAATAAGACTTATTCAATAAAAAGTGGATCAGTTGTTCCAAATAAAATTCATAATTTTCTCTATTATTTTTTCTTCTCTCTTAAGTTTTTTTCTCAAATTAAAACCAACAATTACATATTAGAGGGAAATTGATACAAAAAGTCACACAATCATAGTTGGATTGAAGTCAAAAAGTTCCACTAGGGTACGTGGTCCATACACTACTATTTAATCTGGTCTTGAAAGGGAAGAGAAGAGGCATTGGATACCGGCTTGTATTACTTTCACTCACCAAACCCTTCACACATAACCAGCTTTTCTTCTCATAATATATAGTACTTATGTGTGCATGGATATTTAGGGCAAAATGATGTGGTGCAGTAAATGCATGTGGGCGGGAATACTGTGTTGTGCTATTAATCAAGTAATAATGATCCATCATCAAGGCCATTTTTTTCTCGGTACAGTGGGAAAAAAAGCAACACAACCAAAAAAAAAAACACAAACTATGCAAATTAGGGAGTTGCTATTGGCACTATCCACTTGAGTGTTTTTTAATAATTTCCAAAAATGTCATTTTACATTAGTACAATGAAATTATAATTCTGTTACTTACATGAGAGGTGAAAAAATAAATCATAATGAAAACATAATACTATTATACAGTTGTAAAACAAAATCGTATTCTTATTGTATAATTTTTTTTTTATCTCTTATTTAAGTAATGAAATCATAATTTTTTTAACCCTAAGTGGCAATATCAATGGCTTGCAAATTACAAACCCACCCTAACAACTTCAGAAAAATAAAGGCCATTTTATGATTTGGTTTTAAAAATAGTGAATTTGGGCCTATTCTTATTAGGATGATTGGACCATTGAGATGAGAACATGGCCCAGAACACTTGTAATGCAGCTTTGGAGTAATTGTGTCAGCACAAAACCGAAATGAACCTATTTCTCGCTGTTACTTCCTTTTTCGTTGCTTCTATCACTGATTTATTTCCATCTTTTGTAAGTTTTTTCTTTCTATAATTGATTTAGAGAAGGAATTTCGACAATAAAAGTTGTGCTTTTAAATATTCAAAGATAAAAATTATAATCTATCTCTAGTTAGAGAAAAATATTTGTCTCTAACAATTGAAGAAAAAAATATGATGTCTACCAAAGATGGAATTGTTCCATCTTCAATGCATCCGTTTGAAATTAGAGATAAATAATTACTTTTCTCATTTCTAATTCTAATAAATGTGTATTTAAATTTTCACCTTAATTTTTTTCTTACAAAAATTGTTGATACAAGACCAAAGTATCTTTCATAGAAACTTATCTTTCTTGAATGAAGTATGACTAATATTAGTGATAAAAAAAATTCAAAATATTTAGCATAATTACATATTATGACTCAAATTCAAAGATATTAATTAAAGTAAAACAATCATACGATAGTTAATCTATGTTTTCACTAACTAACTCAAAAAAGTTCATATAATTTATGAATATTCAATTTTTTCAAAACACCATTTTAACTTTGCAACTAACTCAAATAAGTAGATAGATACTATAAATGACTATAAAAAAAATAGGAAATGCAAATTTAAGTAATACTATCATAGATTCAGGAACCAAAACACATCATTAAATCAAGTTCAAAATAAGGTGACCCGACAATCTAAAACGTAATTCGCAAAAAAATAAAAGATAAAAGTAATTCATCCTCTCCTTTCCCCTTAACTTTTTTTGTTTCGAGAAAAGAAAATACTTAAACACTAACCCAATGTTGCAGTTGTGGTTCGTCTTCACCCCTTTTTCCAACCTTTTGTTTATTAATAAAAAAAATCTCTAATAAAACCAAACATCTAAGTAACAAATTAAATTGAAAGTTATGTCTCAATATATTTAGTATATATCACAAAATTAGTATTGCTTCTTTAGTTTTCCTACAAAGAATTAATGTCCGATCTTTGTTAATTGCTATAATATATATCAATGAATAAAAACAGTTATATATCTGGCTTATATAGACAGTAACTTGAACAATTAAGTGTTTCCACCCCATTTGTGGTGTGCTGTTGAGGTGAATGGAGCATCTCAATTATGGCAAACCCTTTTGCATTATGGTATTTTCCAGTTCCTCCAACTACAGTAATATGAGATGTTGGAAAAAGCGCACCGAAAGCAGTGCACAGTAAAGTGCACAGTAAATCTTAATTTTTCAAATGCACCGAAAGCGCACAGTAACAAATTTTATTATTTTATTATTTTGTTACTGTGCACATGCGTTATTTTATTATTTTGTTACTGTGCACACGCGTTTTGTAACTCCTATATAAAGGAGCGCTTTGAATTCGTTACCGGTGCAGCAGCATCCCACGACACACCAAAATCTTCTTCTCTTCTCATATAATATTATTTGTTATAATATTATTCTTGAGTATAATTTTGTGAGGATTATTCCTAGTTCAAGAGAGAGATAAAATTGTTCTCTCCTTGTGATAAAAGGAGGTTGTAGTGTTGGAGTTCCCATAGTGAAATTTTTTCTACTCTTGTCCGTGGGTTTTTACCTCAGGGTTTTCCCACGTAAAATATTTGTGTCCATTTATCGCTTTCAATTTCCTTTATCTGTTGTTATTGTTCTGTCCGATGGAATCCCCGCTTCTTAATAGTGGTATCAGAGCCAAGGTTCTTTCTTAGTATGCTCTGTGGCTGCAGCTTAGACTGATCTGTCACACCAGAAAAGAATTATCCTTGGAAGTTGTTGGGTTGATATCAGTATTAATTTATACTGAGGTGCTGCAGGTGTTATACAGAGATTATTGCTGTATACAGTTACTGTTCGCAATCGGAGCATTCCTCTGAAGAGGTATTTTGGGTGATAAAGTGTGTGTGGAAAGTTTTGTCACAAAGACGAAACAGTCTAAGGAGATTGGGTATTAAGTGGGACCACTAGTGACCCCTCCAATCTTTCCTGGAAACTTTCTTGGTGCACTTTCCAAAATACTGGTTGAAGGAGACCGGAGTGAAGCAGTGGGAGTTACTTTGCAGCAAAAGCAGTTCGTGATAGAACCATGACAACAAAGGTAGATATTGGCAAATTTGACGGGACAAAGTTCTCATTGTGGAAATTGAAGATGAAGGCATTGCTGACCAAAGATAATTGTTTGGAGGCCATCAATGCTCGGCCAGCAAGATACTCAGATGACGAGTGGAAGAAAATTGATAATATGGCCATTTCTGATCTGCACCTATCTCTTTTAGATGATATATTGTCAGGGATAGAGGAAAAGGAAACAGCCAAGGAGATATGGGATCACCTCACAAAGTTATACTCATCAAAGTCACTTCACAACAAAATATTTCTGAAAAGGAAGCTCTACACACTTCGGATGTCTGAATCTACTTCAGTGACAGAGCACATCAATATTCTAACCTCTCTATGTTCTCAACTTTCATCGTTGGAACATACGGTTGAAGTATCAGAACGTGCTGAGATTCTACTCCAAAGTCTTCCAGATTCATATGACCAACTCATCATCAACATCACTAATAACACTGAATCTCTAGTGTTCGATGATGTTGCTGCTGCAGTTCTTGAAGAGGAAAGCCGGCGAAGGAGCAAAGAAGAAAGGCTGGCAAGTTCTCATCAAGAGGAGGCCTTGTCAATGACAAGAGGACGGTCAATGGAATGTGGTTCCAGTGGGAGTCACAAACAAGGAAGGTCAAAGTCTAGGAGTAAGAAACATGTCAAGTGCTACAACTGTGGCAAGAAAGGACACTATAAAAGTGAGTGTCGTTTAAGGAGTGGTGGAGACAAAACCTCAGAAGCATCAACTTTTCAAGGATGTGTT
>PYAF01001544.1:542749-555835 GCA_007407185.1 Glycine tomentella
AGACACACAGAAACACCAAGAGTGAATTCATCCAAGTAGTGAGAATTCTTAGTGAGTGTTGTGTCAGTGGTCTGAGTTTGAGAGTTGTTTTGTTTTGAGTTTGTAAATCTCGGTAATTCTATTCTTGTGAGTAATAGAAGTTGTTTTTCTCTCAAATTCGTGTGTACCAACACCCAATTGATCCGTTGGCCTCAACAGATCATGTATCTTGAATGGGTCATTGGTCATATCTACATTAAGTTTTTCATGTAGATATGCTTAAAGTTTTTACCAAAAAAATATTGTTTGCAACATAAAAGCATGTTTCAAATTATTTAACTCTTGCTGAAATAAAGATAAAGGAAAAAATATATAACTATTATAAATAATATGATGTGATTGAAAGAGGAAGGTAGAAAAACGATGAATGTTAATTAGGTATTTGAAAAATGTGACTATTATAGGTTTTGACTTGCTAAATAGCTAAATGATGATTTCGTGAGGCTTTTTTTTATATAAAAAGAAAGAAAAAATCAACGGCCATCAATTTCAAGCTCTAGAGAATGTTCAAAGCAGATGATTTTAATTCATAAATTATAACTCCATGTCTCGTAAAGGAGGAGAACCCAACAAAAAAAACTTTAGATCACATGTAGGATGTGAAATTGATTAACATTTTCAGTCTTACTCTTTTCTTCAATCTGTCATTTTCATCTTTCTTTTTTTCTAATTTGATTGCATATAAAACACTTATAAAACCGTTTCATTTTGGGATCGTGCTGGTTGGCCTTTTTGTACTTTCTGCTTGGCGGAAAGGATTTTCCATCAACGCTGCATTTTATTGGTATTTATTTTTCCTCCCAAAGACTAATGCTCATTTCAACCCTAAAGGAAATTATTTTTGCAGGGACATCATGCTAACTTATGACTTGTCTTATATTTAATTATTAATTAACTATATTGTTATCACAACGTTGTCGATGGTCGGATAACACAAAGTTTCCATGGACGCGTGGTTATGGAAATTAATGAATAATCCACGAATTTTCGTCATCAAAGGTTTGTCATTTGTGGTAGTGTCGGCTGTCAGACTACAATTATAATGGAGTTATAAGGGTGTAAAAGGAGACGGGAGGGAGAAAAGGAAAGGTCATTCTTTCGGTTAATAAAAAATTAACAATTAATAACTAATATTTATTGATAAAGAAATATGAACTACAATTATTCTATTGTGTCCCAGCATAAATCATCCATTGAAGAGGATAAGCTACTTACACGATCGATGGTGCGGCGATCCAATATACAAATTTCGATCCCTAGCTGAAAGCTTCATTACAATGCCAATAATTTGCACATAATTGTTTGCTTTTCAACTTCTTATGGTGTTTTCTTTTTCCAGCAGTCCGCTATTTATTCAAAGAAATTAAAGCAAGCAAACAATACGATGAGGAAAGTAAACTACCGAAATCATGCACATACGCAGTAGATAGAATTCTCTTGGCTTCTACATGGTACCTTTTGTCTCATAAATTGGTTTAGATCAGAGAAAGTAGAATTCAAAATTAAAGCAAAAGGAAGATACAACACACGGGGAGGAGTAGCCCTACCAACGTCAAATTTGAACAGGACTAGGCAACCATAAAAGTGAACTACGCCCTCATCATTTGGTTACTTGCAGGGAATGTAGAAATGTACAATATTGACAAAAAGAAAAAAAGTAAACTGAAGCCTCCAACAATGGGACCTTCATGTCATACTAAGTACTAACTAACACTTGGTGCTTCGATAGTGAGAATGAGAACGAGATGACATTTGTAGCATGTTTGATATTACGATGCAAAATTACTTTTGAGATAAAAGTAATTTTATCAATGGATTAAGATTCGTGTTTTTAACGTTCATTTTACTTTTATTCATATTTAAATGCGAGATACAACATTTTCAAATATAAACCAAACATGCATTTAGGCCACTACTTTTTCAAGTCTAAATAATATATTCACTTGCAATGATATATTGGGTGGGGAGAGTAGGTGGGCTTCTGAATTGTGCTTGTAATGAGTCATGAGTGCAGAAAAAATTGGTCACTGAGCTATATGACCCACTTAGTAGTGTTTGGAAAACATCGATCATTAGATAAAAAAGAAAATGTAATAAGCAAAAGTTTGCTCAAGAGAATGCGTCCCAAACAAACCAGCCTGGCCTTGAGTGCTTCCTGCTACCACTGTCTGGCATGCATTACATTGTGACTTGTCTCCCCAAGAAAGTGCATTCAAGGTATGCAAGGTTCTCATGCTTAGAGAAACCGAGACTCATTATTACTTTTTCATGTGCTTAGCCTCCAGGGTAGTACTGATAAGTCCTTCTCTCATTGTGGCGTGAATACTCCTATACGAGCTTGTTCAGGTTCAAAATGGTCGGTTCTGACACTTATTTTGAATTTTCTTTCTATACTTTGATGTCATTTATGTATAAGCAATGCTAACAGGAACAAATTAATGTGGGTCTTAGGTACATATTTAAAGTTAAATTATACACGTTACCCCCTTCTCCATTTTAACAACTGACCAAACGTGTTGTCTCCCCCTTCCCCCAAGCAGGTGTGTGTTTCATATGAGTAAACAATTGGAAGTGGAACCGTACCAATATAGAATTGTAAGTTCTACTACTTCAGTAAGCAGCATCAGTACACAGCAATGGAAATTACACCCATCTGACTGAAACACATTGTTCATTTACACGACACACATTATTAAGCTTGAGTGTTTCACAAGTCATCAAATTTCTAATCATATATCAAATTAAAGTCTAGAAGAGAGATGAAGATAGAAAAAGAAAACGGGTGAAATTAATAAATATATATTATTTATGTTAATTATAAGTGATTATGTCGACCATGGAGATGTTGGCCTAGAAGATGATGACAGTAATAATGAGGATGACGATGTAGAAGATGGCCAAAGCTGTGCATTCTTCACCTTGGATACACTCGCCAGTACCCCTAGTGGTGTCACGTCTCCGATGATGATCACTTTCTTTGTCTCCATGTCTATGCTGAATGATGTCACTCCTACATATATTACATATTGGATTAGATTAGCCATATCATATATAGTATTATTCTCAACATAAACAATATATGGAGAAACTAAATGACCAAACAAATCACTGATGCTTTAATACAAAGAGTGGTTGATATGATGATTAATTATACTTCAGAAAACGTCAAACCTTGATGTCTAGAGAAAGAAAGCAATAAGAATATGAGAATTATTATTACTGCAATTATTTTGCTAATTAAATTGATGCTCTCATTTTTAGACTCCAAAACTATGTATTGATTAACTAAACTCACCTTCCATTTTTGAAATATGTTTTCTAACTTTTCCTTCGCAGGCCTTGCAATGCAATGACACCCTCAAAACCACAACCTGAAGGTTTCAGAAGATGTATATTATCACCATAATGTCAACATAAAACAAAATGAATGTGAATTGGGAAAGAAAAACTAACAACCCAAATTTTCGTTAATATTTTTACTATATAGTATATTGAGAAACAAGAAACAATGAAAGAACAAAAATTAGAAAGAAAAGAAAAACCTGATCCTTGGAGCGAGCTGAAGAAGAGGACCCAAGAGTGGGAAGATCGTTTCTGTTCTTAACCACGAGCTTGTCTTTCACTTTGACATCATCTTGAGAAGGAACCATTGCTGAGATTTTATTAGACTCAGACACCCATTCAATGAATGGTCCATCACCAAGGAGATATCTTCTGGATGAACCATCAGCACTAGCATGAGTATGAGTATAAAGATCGTTAACATCAGCAGAACTTTTTCTACGCATGTCACAGTTTTGCTTATCAGCTGAACTCTTTCTGTGCTTCTCGAAGTAAGGCTTAGGATTAATGGGCAATTGGGATGAACAAGGGACATGAAGTTGGCTTTTCCTTCGATCATGGTCGAAGCTTTTGGTGCTTCGATGTAACGTAAAACGATGGTGCATGCTAGAAGTTACTGCTGTGGAAGCAGAGGAAGAACAGAACAAATCAATTCCTTTCATGGTTTTTGTCCTGGTAGTTATCTTTGCTTGTGGGCAGTTATAAGCTTATGAACAAGAGAGAAAAAGTTGGATTTCTATTCTATGTAGTAGGTAGTAGCTGAAGCTAGAGCAAAGGCAAAGAGAGTAACAGGAAGATCTTAACTAGGGACGGAAAAGAGAGATAATGCATTTGGTCCCACCGGCGTAATGATGACTTAGAAGATATGAGATTAATCTAGATTTTCAATGTTGTGTTTTACGTTGATGTACGCATTAACCTATCCTGCATTTAGAAAAAGATAAAAATTAAAAAAAAAATATAAGTTTGATACGATCTATTATGATGTGATAAGAAAAGAAATAGAGAGAAATAAAAAATATTGATGAGATATTTAAAATTAAAGAAGTAGCTCCGTCACTCGTCTGTCATGGAATAATTAATGATCAACAATACTTTGCACATGAAATATAATAATAAAAAATTATTTTCCTTGTTTTTTAAAATTGTTGGGAATAAGAAAGTGTGTTCATCTTTGCCGCGATATGATTACTACCACTAGTTGTGGAATTAAGAAAGTTTAGAGGTGACAAGCACGTTCTATTATTGACGCATCATTGTTTCACAGTGGACTCTGTTCTACAATTTGTGGGCTCCTTGTTTCGTTTTCTTTGTATTAGCCTTTTTCATGCTTTAGAGGCAGTGGGTGCGCTGCGGATGTGGATGGTTGGAAATCATTTTTTTACTATTTGTTTCATAAAAACACACAAGGTTAATTCATGAGTAATTCGTCCCGTAGCATATAGCAGTGTTGTGTTTTGGTATCATATTATTTTGTTAGTATTATTATCCCCAACAGACACTCATATATACTAATATACATACGCACACAAACAAGCTAAGCAAGTGTTTGTGTTGCGTTTGGTCTCTGAAAGAGAGAAAGTTTACTTCCTTGACTACAACAATATCTAATCTAAATGTTAGGTTTTGAAGTTGCCGTCAAATTGTAAATAAAACTAGTTATCGTTTGAACCTTGAGCACTACAGAATCTTGTGCCAGATTTTGGGGATTGTTTGACGAGAGAGGAAAAATAATAGGTCAAAGGTCGGCTATGGTGCACTACACAAGTTTCCATCAAACATATGCAAAGAAACAAAAAGAAAAAAGTTAGGAAAATTATGAATTTGACACAGGAATTTAATTAATAAAAGCAAAATGTTTACAATTATAGAGCAAGTAATCATTAATTTATCAATGCACCATGCATGCTCATCGCCTGGAAAAGGGTAATTGTTCTGTTACCATCAAATATTGCAAAAGCATTTAACTTAAATACAATCGTAGTCTAAAGATTTTTTATTCAACCATCTAGTAATAAATTGTTTTTATATTGCAACTTAGTAATAAATTGTTACATATGATAACATCATTAATATTTTATAATTATTTTTAAAATTCTATCTAAAATAATTTCAAATTAATTGATAGTTGACTTTTTTTCTAACCATTTTTAAGTTCTTTAAGAATTAAACAAATATTATGTTTGATAAATATTTGAGTTAACTTCTATTTGTTTTATTAGATGAAAATTTTGTTTGATTATTCAATAAAAAAAATTAGTAATTTTTAGCATTTTTTAAAACCTACTTAGAGTAGTATTTTTCAAAATGTTTTTAACTTCTAACTTTTTTATATTTTATTAGAAAATTAATTTATTTATCCAATTTCTTAATTATTCATTTTAAATAAATTATTATTTTATTATTTTTCTATCATTTTATATTTTTAATTATTTCAACAATTAATTATATTAAACACTTTTAATAAGCAATTTTCAACTACTAACTAATTTTTTAACTACTTTTACCTTAGCCAAAAATGACATGCATCATGCATGTGAACTCGAATGAGTCTCTAAATCCTGTGATTCTTTCAAAGAAAAACACAAAATAATGCACAAAAGTTCTGTGGGTAACGTACTAGTGCACATGGATTCTTATTATAGCTAATTCCAGTGGGAAGTGCAAAACGAAATGCATTATGTCACTCTAGCTCTGAAGTCTTTCTTGTCCAGCATGGATTGCTTTAAGACCTCTATACGATCCTTAATTATTTAAAATACATATAGCTTTTACTGTGCGAGACTGTGGGTATCCTTCGGTGATTCAGTTTTGTTATATATTGTTAACAAAAAGAACACTAAGTTTATATATAATCACGCGTATAAAGATGTGGGTCTCGATCTTTTCAGTTGAAGGATTAAGGATTTGTGACCTTTTTTCCAATTTCCAGCACTAACCTTAAATTTCTTCTTTTTTTCCTTCCCTTTTCTTTATCTTTATGTTTACCGTTCCTTTTTTTTTTTTCTTTTTTGAAGTGTTGGCATAATATAAATTTATATGAGCAAGCTCATGGACCGCACAAATCTCTGATATTTCTTTAATAGTTTGTGTTAAATATCCACTGATGGAGGACAATTAGCTGGGGAAATGCAGAAAAGAAACTGAAATTTGCCTAAAAACTTACGAGTCTAGAATCTAGAAATGGATCGCGTCCTACCGGTCTAATTACAGTAATGCATGCAGTTGTAGAAACATGGGAACAACGTGCCTTACTCTTTTGTAAAGGATTGTAATTTTTTTTTTTTTTTTGTTAAAATAAAAACAAAACATGAATGTATTAAAATATTAAATTTTATTGTTTTCATCAGCGATTAATATTTCAAACTTTAATTTCCAAAAAACATATTTTAAGAAAAAAAAAATCAAAAAAAAGTACGAAGAGAAAAATTGAGAATGCAAATAAAATCCCACATTTTGCTTTAGACAGAATACCATCCCCAAAACTGGGCCAGAGAGGTTAGCTCGAACACAGCTTATTTTAAATGTCACTGAGGCCCAGATCTACTCATTTCAACATATAAATGTTGTGAGAAATGAGAAGTAGCATTCTAGAATATGCCAATATATATATATATATATATATATATATATATATATATATATATATATATATATATATATATGTGCGCGCGCGCTAAATGCTATAATTTCTGGGAGCTGAAAATTCTTTAGCAAATTGCTGGCATCACTTTAAGTTTTTCTTCATTTATATTCTATTTCCTTAGTTATAAGATTTTCTTAGAAATTTGTTTGTTTTTTTTATAAGATTTTTATTTTATTTTTACATGAATTAATTTTCTTAATTTTTAGATGAACTAATTATTGTTTTTTCTGCTTATTATTTAATTATTCTATCTTTAAATATTAATGAGAAATAATTAAGTGGATAGAAAAATAAGAAAATAATAATTTTGAAATGATAGTATAAATAATTAACATATTTAATATGATTAATTATATTAATTATTTTTTAAAAAGATACAAATTAGTTAAAATGATCTTATAATTAGGGAAAGAGATAATACCCAGAAGTTGCGCAATGTTTTGTTCTCTTCTGCCTTGTATCCTTTCCTTTCATTGTATTTATCATTCAACACGTTTGCCTCCTTTTCTTGGTTACTAGGTTTTCCCCCTGTTTAATTATTTAATATCTTTCCTTTCAAGACAGTTAAAAAGATAGTTCAACCGAGTCTAAACGAGTTAAAGTCCATATCCATCATTGATCTGTAGTTGTTCTAGGCTCCAAATGAGTTGGACTTACAGTGGTGGTTGCTCTTCCGGTAGTTCCAAGGAATAGACTCGATACTTTCACAAGCATTCCAAAAAACTTAAGTCAATCTAGATTTTAATAAAAAATAACGACATTGGAAGAATTGCATACTTAAGATATTTGTGGACATCCTACTTAATATTATTTACATTAAATTAATTGAGGATGAGCCACAAACATGATTGTAGTTTAGCTAAGTTGTGTATACCAATTTTACTGGCAAAATGTGGGTCTTTATTAGGAGACTTGCCTCCTAAGTTAATCCAAAATTCCACACTGGGAAGCATGCCTTGAAGATGAATCATGTAGACCCAGTCCATCCCAATTTTGTTATGGGCTGGTCCAGAACAATTTGACTAGTCTTCTATATGAGTTGATACATTACAGCCTACTTACTATATAAACCTCCAAGCAAAGTAAGAAGACAAAAATACCCTTTTTTATAAAATGTTCTTATCAGAAATATGTTTCTTTCTTTTTATAGGCAAAAAAAAATTATCTTTCTGTTTTTTATTTTTTATCTTAACCCTCTGATTCATTAGAAGAAAGGGATGCAGACTAATCCAGAATTCGGCTTGGAGGTAAGTAAAGTCTGGCTAAGAATTATTTCCACCAATGATTGAGTTCGAGTATTATCAAAACGATTCACTCTTAATTTGAGCACATTAATCACTTGTATCCAAACACCTGACCAAGAATTACATGCACACAACAAAAACAATTTCTTGTATTAATACTTTTTAATTTTAGTCCATTATGTTTCACAATTATATTGCTTTGATACATTAAGTTTTAAAAGTTTCATTACGGTCTTTTATATTTTCGAAATATATTGTTTGGGTCCTTTTTCAAATTTTTTGATAAAAACATTAATGTTATGTTAACTTTTAAATAAAATGACCAAAATTATATATTTTAAAAACAGAAAGAACTAAAATAAAAATTTTAAAATTTAATCTACAAAAACGAAACAACTGTAAAATACAATAAAACAAAAATGACATTAAACATTAATTCTATATACATGTTACTTCGTTAAAAGGTTATAATTAAAAGTTACCAATGAATCAAATTAACTATGAAACAATTAATCGAATTAATTACAAACTATTCTGTTTGGGTGATTAATTTGATTCATTGGAATAATTATCATACTATTATAAAGGTGGTCAAATAAAATAATTTTAAAGGTAAAGTTTACCACCTAAGAAAAAAAGAAAGAAACTTTGCCTTATGTTTAAGTAGCATAAGGAATAATTTCCCTCCTTAATTATATTGGAACTATATGACAGGCATACTCCTAGTCCTATTGTATAGGTACAATTACAACTCGTCGTAATTTCAGCTAGAACTTTACGCGCACTAACGTTAATTTGGTTGGCAAAGTATTAATAATATTAATAACAACAGTCATTGACAGCTGAAGAGAGTGAGAGAGAGATCTTCCACTTCCAGAATGTTTTACCCCAAAGTGGAAGAAACGTAGACAATAGTCATATACATATATGCAAGCTATATTTGCAGAATGAAGAATCAAATGCGGAATGAGTTAAGGTTTTAGGCACATTGGTAACATTGTCAAATTTTGGTAAACTTTGCGGGCCGTCCTTGTTAACCGTCCAATGCCAAGTAGCCAAGTTTGTTACAGACTGAATAATAACGCGTTTGCATGGCTGAATCTGGTCTTTCTTTTTTCTTTCTGGACGGCAAATAACATAGCACCGAGTTTCATACTTTCCTACTTTTTCACCCTCAAATAGAATATGTGGCTAGTACTTTAATTCTTTGCTTTTTTCGTGCGTATCTTTTTAGGTTAATTGTTTGTTAAAGAAAAAAAAATTAAAAGTACTTAATATCCTTTATTGAATACTTTTAACTATTTAAAAAAATAAGTATTGATTAAATATTTTTTTAAGAGAAATCTTATCAACACATTTCTTCTATAACACTCTTTATTATTAGTTAAAATTTATTAAAAATCATAAATTTTGTGGGACTCATCTTATTTAGTTACTCTCTTTTTTAATCAGACAATTACTTATTCACAAATCTCGTGGGAAGCTAATAATTTTTATTTTTCATCTCATGAAAAATCCTTTTCGTTCCGCTTAATCCTACCTCTTCTTTATAGGGGTATTTTAGTGACAGGTTCTATAGAAACTAGACGATCCTATTTGGTCAAATAGCTAATGACAAGTGTTACTAGTATTTTGTTATTAAGGGTAGTATGTTAGAAAGTGTTAGTAGTATTTTTCTTTTTTTAATAGTTGTAGTTAATAATACTTGATATATATTTTTATTAGCTAATTTTTTGAAGCAATTTTTTTTTTGTTATTTCTTTTGTTAAAAGTTTTCTATGCTGCTTGAGTTATTTCCACTTTCGAATCTTCAATAATTCCATGCATCCGGAATGTACAGTCGGGGTAAGGCCAAATAAATTGATTTATGAACATGAAGGCTATAAAATATATTTTTCGCTTCTTTCGCTTTCATTTAAAGGCTAAGTTTAGATAATTTGGGCAGCTTGAGACAAATGAATCATCTCATGATACTCCATGATTAATAAAATCGTTGATATTCCAATAGATTAAACCAAGTTGCTTGAAACATATATATTGAATATATGGTGTGTTTGACTTTCTTCATAAGAATTTCTTTATTTCTTTTTTAAAAAAACAAATTGATAAGAATTTCTAATAATAATTTTTATAAATGCATTTTTTTAACGAATTTCTGAACACACACTAAATTGCTTGAGGCAAAATATAATACTGATAAAGTACTGTTTCAAGAAAATAAAAATTAGGACTCCTTCGTAATGGTACTGATTAAGAATAAATTTAAGTAAAAGATGGATCCCGTACGGGGCAATTTCATTAAAAAAATGTACATGGAAGATGACTTCATCAAAACTACTATTTGTTAGTTTTTATATAAAATGATTGGATCATCATTCGTTGTATTTAGTGCTTGTTGACATGTCTTTTTCTTTGCTTAATGTGTGGAAGAAAAAACGGAATGAAAGGGATAATTCATCAAAAAATAATTATATCTGTAGGATGCTGATTGTCGTTCCTATGACTTGATCAAAGCCAAGAGAACGAAGCAACTAACCCATGTAAAGACGTAATGAAACTAGGCAACAGAATATAACCAAAAAGAAAAAATGATCGAAATGTCTAGAATGGCATAAGAATGCATACGATGAGACAAAAGCACAATCAAATAGATGTGAAATCGGTTACTTCACCAACCAAATTAAAGAGGGTTTACCAAATACAAATTTCAGTAACAGAGACTGAAATGTCCAATTTAATTTTCAGACATTATACGCAAGCATGTTTTCGTAAATATTAAATAATTATGTATTTTGATTGAATGGGAATAAGAAATCATCCAAAACCAAATCAAACAAACAGAAGTAACAAAAAATGTTAATTAAATTCAACCGAACTTTTAGCTGATTTTCACTTTTCATATAGTAGTGACGTAGTTTTGTATGAGTAATGAGAAACGGTAGCAGTACACTAACTATTTATTACGATTTTAAATTTGAAAACTGGGTTACAGTTTAATTTTCAGCTTGTGACTCTAGAAGGGGAAATTATCTTCTTTCTGGTTAACTCTTAAATTTATAATTTTATGAGTGATTTTAATTAATCAAGAAAGGACAAAAGAACAGAAACAAAGGAAAATAGAATAGAATTGGAAAATAATAATAAGAGTTATTTTAATTTGAACACTAATTTTCTAAATGTACCTTATTAATAGTTATTACTCACTACAAAAAAGTTGTGTTTTACTGACTAAAACTTTCTAGCGGTCATTATAGATTGTCACAAATGAAAATAATTTTATTATTTGTTTTTGTTCTTTTAAGCTTTTTCACTATGCTCCGTATCACTTCATAGCTCCCTATCACCTAATTTAGACACCAACTTAAAAAAATTGTTATTTGCTATTACTCAAAAGTCAAAAATTAAGGGTTCATCATTCAACTGTAAGAAGTAGTGGTTCTCTCATCGCCGCAAAAGCTCTCTCGCATGAATCAGGGGCTCTCGGATTCGAGCAATGAAGGGACACAGTGCAAGCGTTGAAGTTACATTGCACGAACATCGGGTTTTCTCGGAGTTCGATTTGGTCGTTTTTGCCTCCGATCTCGATTGCAGAGGAGCTAGGTTATTCTCCCTGCACTCTCTCAGTTGATTTTGACTCGCACAATGTATCCCTCAATGGTGAGTTCATCATTCATGTTCGATTAGGATTTTACTGCCCCCATTTTTCTTAAAATATATCAGTATAATGTCGTCACATTCTGCATGAACTTTCAGGGAGTTGGTTATCCACTTGATATTGTTGTTTGTAGTGCTTTGGGTGATGATATGTATGATTGTGTGTATCCTACCCGCATAACACGCTTTGGCACTTCTCTTGTTCATGAGGTGATCATTTTTTATTGATAATCTGTAACATTCTTTCATCACACACACGCACAAGCAGTAGTCGTATATATGCATTCATGATCGTGTATCTAACAACATTGATAAATTGAAGTTTTATGGTTAATGATGTGGTCTCTATATCAGGCTCAGTGATTCAATTTTTTGTTTGCACTTGTTTTGATATATTTGCAATGTTACAAATTTTAATTTTTTTACTTAATTCCACTCATCTTTTTTTAATTTTTTTTTCTTCCTGTAATTCTGCAGGGAGTATTGAAACTAAAACACAAAGCAATGGTTGATGACACCCGTTCAATTGATCCTACTTGCCCTTGTATGGTATGTTTGTAAGAGGTCAATACTTTATTTGATAAAACTGTTTGAAGAAATCAGCATGTGTTTTAGTTTATTTCTTCTGTCACAGGTTTGCAAGACCTACAACAGAGCTTACATCCATTGCCTTGTGACAAAAGATGCAATGGGGTCTCAACTTTTGTCATTTCATAATTTATACTACATGTTTCAGGTAGAAGCGATATCATCTGATAAAAAGACTCATAAGTATATAGTTGTGTACTCGTGTTAATATGTATGATTAAAGTCATTGTATTTCCAAATTTTGCAGCTCAATAGGAATCTACACTCTTCAATAGTTGAAGGAAGGTTCCCACAGTATGTTCATATTTAATTATTCTTTTCTCTCATTTTGTTTTAATTCCGAGTTTTCTGTTATAAAATTAATCATCCTATGATATGTATTAGCAAATTGAAGGGCTAGATCAACACCCTTGACTGAAACATGTTCAGTGGTTATAGCTTCCAGCCATAGCAGAGAGATTGACAATTATTCTTGGCTTTAACATGTTCTTCTGGAAATTTTGTTTCTGTTTGTCTGAACAATGAAGCTTCAATTTGAATTATCACCTCTTTCTTGTCACAGTTGCATGCTTT
>PYAF01001544.1:559024-570028 GCA_007407185.1 Glycine tomentella
ATATCAAAAAAATAAAATATAATAAATTTAAATTATTTAATTCAAACAAAGAATTCCAAATATAAGAAATTTAAATTGTTTTATCCAAACAAGAAATTTCAAATTAAAGAAATTTAAATTGGTTTATCCAAACAAGGAATTTTAAAAATCCAAGAATTTTAATTGATACATTTCAATTTCCCTGAATTTCAAATTCTCTAATTTAGACTGCACTTTTGCCAGTTGCATTTGCAATAATGCAGTCGAGTTAAGGAATAATCTAATCTAAAATTAACTTTTTAGTTTTTACATTACATCTAAAAGAATTTGACCTTTAACAGACCATTTGCGCATCAATGCTGATACCAAATGCCTGCGTGCATTAATAAGAAGACCAAATCATCTTCAAACGTCCAAAAAATAGGTGTGAACGGTTGATATTCTCTCATTTATTTTTTAAAATATATTAGTGAATTATATTTTTAATGATATTTTAATAAAATTATAATATATAAGTAAAATTAAGTTGTCTAAAAATGAAAAAAAAAGTATAAAAAAATAGATAGTCGAATATTATATATTAAAAATATATATAATATGAAACTCTATAATAAAATACTTATTTTGAAAATTAAGAGTTTATAATTAAACACCCATTATTTACTAAGCAGAGTAATTTAGTGAGCAGCCATACTTCTATTCTTTTAATGTGGAAGTATTCACAACAAATGTTTAAAGTTATATATAGAGAGTAAATAATATATGCACTAATAATACAAATAATTTTTATAATGTTATTTAATCATCATTTGTGTATAATAAATTTGTTAATTTTAAAATAATTATCTTAAAAGTTTTATCAATAATTATTTTTCTTGCCTTCCAAATTATGTCTAAAAGTTACTCCCTCTATTTCAAATTAAATAATTTTTAGGGCGTTCTTTTACTCTTTAAAGAAATGAATACTTTAAAATAATAAGAGTTATTAGAGATTAATTGTATCTTAATTTCTTTTTTTACAGGAATTTTATCTTAATTTCTATAAACACATCTTTGCTAAATATTTAATAAGAGTTTAAATTAAAATAAAATTTTAATATTTCCTTAAAAACCCAAAACATCATATAATTTTGTTACTATAAGAAGTAAAACTTGTTACGTCTTTAAAACACGGTGAAGTAATTATGCCTACAATTGTCATTTGAAATTTCTCTGTCATAACTCATAACTTGTATTTCTCTTCTAATTCTGTGTCCAGCAAGACTCACCCATTTTCATTTGGGGTTTAGCAAATCGTAATTTATGATTGGACCAAATCCTCCGGAGGATAACACTTTTGTCTTTTGATCAATCTTGGCATCTTCTTGGATGATGCGATCCTCATCCCTCAGCTGTTGAAACTTGAAAGCAACACATGAAAAAGCACAACGGAGCAGGTCATGCTTGCACAGTCCTACCGCGTATCCTCGTAAGTCGTAACTCCGCAGTCCAATATGTCCACGCAACGCTATTACGCTCTAAGTCCCATCCAAAGACAAAGTCAACTATCAATTAGGTCAAACGCCATCTATATATACCCCTCACAAGTCACAACAACTCAAACAAACCCCTAAAAATCACTACAACACTTCTCTCCTTTACCCAAACTCAACAGCAGTACAGCACTCATATATCCATTGTGAAAGTGTGAAAAACTAACATACAAATTAAACAACCATTATCACTTCATCAGTTTTTTTTTTTGCTCAGCCAAAATGCCGAGAAAAGGAATGAGAAGCATTTTCTTCAAACCATCAACGTCCACCGCATCACTACCACCTCCTTCCCCTCAACGCACTTTCTCAGACTCCTTAATGGACGAAAACATAGAAACCGCAGAGAAGCTCATAACGAAATGGGACGATTCCAAAGTCCCAACAACAACCGCGCTTTTCAGCGGCACGCGCCAGGAAGTCAAACAATACCTAAACGCCGTGAAGGGACTACAGTCCGCTATGCAGTACCTCGTCGCACAGGATTCCACCTCCAGCACCCTCGTGCGCGCGCAGTTCCTCATGCAACAAGCCATGAAGACGCTCCAGAAAGAGTTCTACCAGATTCTATCCTCCAACAGAGAACACTTGGATCCCGAAACAGTCACCACGCGCTCCTCCGTCGACCACCGCAGCGTCTCCGATTACGTCTCCGATTACGACGACGAAATCTCAATCACCGAGGACGAGTTCCTCGTCTCCGAGACCGAGCGAGTTTCCATGCTCGCCATGGAGGATTTGAAAGCCATAGCCGAATGCATGATTTCCTCCGGCTACGGCAAGGAGTGCGTCAAGGTTTACATCATCATGAGAAAATCGATCGTCGACGAAGCGCTGTACCATCTCGGAGTGGAAAAATTGAGCCTCTCTCAGGTTCAGAAACTGGATTGGGAGGTTCTCGAGTTGAAAATCAAGAGCTGGTTACAGGCAGTTAAAGTCGCCGTCGGAACTCTGTTCCACGGCGAAAGGATCCTCTGCGATCACGTCTTCGCCGCGGATTTGGGGAAGAGAATCGCGGAATCATGTTTCGCCGAAATAACCAAAGACGGCGCCGTATCGCTGTTTGGATTCCCGGAAATGGTGGCGAAATGCAAGAAAACGCCGGAGAAAATGTTCAGGATTTTGGATTTGTATGAAGCGATCTCCGATCACTTGCCTCAGATCGAATCCATATTCTCCTTCGAGTCAACGTCTAACATTCGCTCACAGGCCGTTACGTCGATGGTGAAACTCGGCGACGCCGTTAGAACGATGCTAACGGACTTCGAAACCGCGATTCAGAAGGAGTCCTCGAAGAAACCAGTCCCTGGCGGTGGAGTCCACCCTCTCACGCGTTACGTGATGAACTACCTCACTTTCCTCGCCGATTACAGCGGCGTGCTGGTGGATATAATCGCCGATTTGCCGCAATCTCCGTTGCCGGAGTCTTACTACCGCAGCCCGATGCGCGAGGAAAACCCTCCGGCTTCGGAGCTATCGGAGCGAATCGCGTGGATCATACTCGTGGTGCTCTGCAAGCTCGACGGCAAAGCGGAACTCTACAAGGACGTGGCGCATTCTTACCTGTTCCTCGCGAATAACATGCAATACGTCGTCGTAAAGGTGCGCAAATCGAACCTAGGGTTTCTTCTCGGCGAGGAGTGGTTGGACAACCATAAGTTGAAGGTTAGAGAGTACGCGTCCAAGTATGAGCGCGTCGGGTGGAGCGCGGTGTTGACGGCGTTGCCCGAAAATCCCGCGGCGGAGTTGACGGCGGAGCAGGCCTGGGCTTGCTTCGTGAGGTTCGACGCTGCGTTTCATGAAGCGTGTAGAAAACAGGCCTCGTGGGTCGTATCCGACCCGAAATTTCGTGATGAAATCAAAGGGTCGATAGCTTCGAAGCTGGTGCAAAAGTACAGCGAGTTCTACGAGAAGAACCGGGTCGGGTCGCAAACCGTTAGGGGTTTTTTACCCGATGATATAGGGAAATACCTGTCTAACATTTTGTGTGATGGAGATTCGGGTAGTGTCTCGTCACACTCTTCGTCAACGACGTCATCTTCCCATCGCTCTTATCGACGGTGAAGTTGGAGATGTCGCCGATAATTGATGACGTCATATTTCCCAGATTGTTTTTTTTTTTTCATTTGTATATTTAAATTAAACATCTAGAAATTGTCCTGAGTGAGTAGAATGAGACAAGATTCTCACAATAAAAAAAAATGAGGATAAGAATACAAGATTAGAGAATATTCGTACGTATAACGCGTTTAATTACTGTATGTTACAATTTTTTGGTGTTTCAATTTGCTTACTGTATATGATTTTAATTCTAAACTTAATTAAACTTTGCAGTGGTTCAAGTAAGACCATAGAAGAGGGATACGGATCCTCTCCCATCATACGCGGGAATTGGAGGTCCAGTTAACAATTCTCAACCATTGGATTGAATGAATGGCTCAGGTTTTACCACGTGCTTCACTTTTTTCACTCTCTCCATGGTTCACAATCAACACTTTACTCTTGCAAGGGTGCCGCAGATCGAGAAGTTGGTGTTTGAAAAATAAGTAGGAAACCAAAATTACATAGTAATGAAATTATTTCTTATATAATTAATACACAAACAATTTTTATAACAATATTTAATATAAAATAAATATAATAGTGTAGAAAAAAATTGGATTGAAACATGATATAAGCTATCTTTTAAAAAAAAATAATAGAATAAATTAATATGTATTTGCTCCTCTTTTAATATAGGACAATTTATTAATCTAATTGAATATATAAAAAGGATCTCGAAACAAAAAATATGCTCCAAAATATATAATTTTAGTAATATAATATTTTATAAAAAAAATAAATAATATTTTACTCTGTAAGTGTGTGCATCTATGTATTTTTTTTCTTATTTTTATAAGAAAAAGCTATATATTTACTAAAAAATTATTTAAACACAATTTCTAAAAAAAATAGATAGAAAATAATTTTTATCTTAAAAAAATATTGAGAAAAAGAAAATATATTTACTTTAAATTTTAAATTATAGAAAAACATTTTCCAACAGTTGGTGCCCTACTGCTCGTGTGCGGTTGACAAATTCACGGCAAAGGGTAAGAAAAACATGAATGGTTCGACAGAGGTAGCAGTCGTGGCTATAGTGACTGTGGTCATCGACGCAACGGCGTCGGAAATATGATGTTGTTCAAATTTTTCTGCTTTGTATTGATGAATCTGGGCTTAAATTTTGTTTTAATTTCGTGTTAATATTTTCTTAAGGGTAATTGCAAATCTGCATTCCTAAATATGTAGCAGTTGACCAGTTGCTGGAAGTGAATTGCAAAGACTAACGGACTTTGCCGGAGTTGGTTTGGGAAAAGGAAAAAAAAAAAAAGAAGAAAAACGAAAATCAGACCGAGGATTTAATAAGTTAATTAAAAGTTGAAATAATTACGATGAGTTTTGAATTTCTGATAATTGAATCTCAACCGTTTATTTAATTCCTATGGTGTAAATTGAGAGTATCCGGATCCAGGAAAATGAAACAATCACGTTTGGAGAGTTGTTGTAAGTGAAGCAATTTAATCGCAGTCACACGTTTGATCCAACGGTCAAGACTCTCCCGTTATTTATGAAGGGAGAAGCCAAATCCATAAAAGAGTAATCCATTGTTTGTCCAAAAGAAAAAATGAGGGGCGTTGAAAACCTAATACTACCTAATACAATTTAAAGATTAAAAAAAAAAATCAATCTTAAGAGGGTATTATAAATAATTATATAATCACGATATAGTGATATCTTAATTCTCTTTTTTTAAAATAAAATCTTTCACAAGGCTCAATCTAAAGGAAATAAAATTTGTAAATATATAATTTTGGTTTTTCTTACATTTATAGGAAAGAAAACTCTTGTTAACAAAACTAGCCAATTTTAAAACTTTCTCTCGGATAGTTTTACTTAATGGGATTTTGTTCCCTTTTTTTGTTAGGAATGAATTAATATCTTAAGAATAGGAAATGTCTTCCTAATTACATGTTTATGTAAAGTTGCTATAGACTTTGCTCAAAGCTTTTCATTTTGTTCAATTTATTATTTAGTTTTTTAATGTTATTCCGTATGTGGTTATGGGATAGGTGCGAGAGGATGTTAATTTAGTGGATTCACTCTTTGTCCTCCTTTGTTTCTTCACCAATTTTTATATATAAAAAAAAAGAAATAAAATATGTCTCTTTCCTTTCTTTCATTCCCACATCTTTATTTTTCTTTTTCTCTACTTAACACATTAATCAAGTCTCTATTTTTTCCCCTCTTTATAGCGAGAATTCAAAACAAACACACTCTTTTAAGAAAAAGAAATGTTGGGGATGCCTCTTAACACATCAACATGAGATACTTCACGTCCACAATCACTGCACTGTAGCCTGTAGGCATGAAAATGGTGTTAGCAAATCACATAATTGGTGCAGTCAGTTTCACAAATCACATCATTTACGGATTTACCCAACTGCCAACACAATTCCAATAACTCTTTAATAGCTAAAAGCTCAGCTAGGAATTGAAAGCTTCACCTGGACCACACTGTTTGAGGGCAACCAGCTACCATCATCAACATTCATTTTGTCGAAATATGAATGTTTGATGAAGATGAACGTTTATTTATCTAATAAATAATGTTTTCTAAATTTTTATATAAATTTTATAGAAAACATTTTTAACTCAATTTATTTTCTTATTCTGTCTTTTATCATAGTATTTCTAATATGAATATCTATTTCATCCATTGAAAACTTATTGCTTACTGTTCTATTCGAAGTGTGATAATAATCTCCTTTGTTTTTTCTTGGTCAAGGTTTCAATCTCTTAAAGCTAGCTAGGTTCAGATTCACTAGTGGGTTGTCTGGTTAGGTCAGATGAATTTAAAGTTTAGATGGAGCGTTGGGCTGAATTACAATAATTTGGAGTTGGACAGTTGCTTCCTGCACGCCAACAATTTGTTTTCTGTGCCTTTTTTACATTTTGAAAAGATTAATCCAAAATGTATGGAAGGTGCAGGAAAAAAATTGTAGTAATTACCTTTTGTGTTCAATGTTATATTTATTTGCAAAAACGAAAATAAAAAATATTTCACAATACTAAGTAAGTTCTAAAATTTCATTTAGTTTTATAATAAAAACTCATAAAATAAATGTCAGAACATAGAGAAATATGTTAGTGCGAGAGAATTGGACTTTAAGAATGAAAAATTACTGTATGGGCCAACCCAGTTTTATATATATATATATATATATATATATATATATATATGTAAGATTACACTTCTTAAGAACCACATGGCCACCACCACAGTATGGACCCTGGCTGGAGGAGATTTTTTATAGCTGATTTTGCATGCAGATTTGGGCTTTCAAACAGATTCCTCAACTAATGGGCCAATGGCACAACATTGGCATGGACTATGCGTACTATTTATTTATTTATTATACGCTCTTATTATTTATTTTTAAACAAATATCATCATAATATAATCATTTTAATAATGGGAACATATAATTATTTTGATCACTATGACATTGGTGCGGAAATATTCACTAGTTTTACTGATGACTAATCTCCGTCAAGAAACTTGATTAACCACTTTCAGAAGAATTTCCAATTCCAATCATATTTTTTTCATCCATAAAACTCAAATATGAGATTTAAAGGAACCAAGTTCAGGACCACTTAAATCAATGACTTATTGATAATGAAAACATATAATTGAATAATAATATAAAATTTATTGCAGTTACCAAATGAAAATTAAAATTAAACTAACTTGTTTTCTATGATAAAAAAAACAACAAAAAATTACTCCCCAAACTAATAGTCATGAACTAGTTTACACATAAAGTTATTTAATACATAGCAGTATGTTAAAAAAACATAAACTAACAAAACAAAACAAGAATATTATTAATTTACTGACAAGAATTGTCAAACATTATGATTGTCTCGTTATTATAAATTGTGTAATAAAAAATATTTTGTTAATATAAATATGGAAAGTCTACACTAACAATAAATACATTATACTAAAAAATTATTCTAAAAGAGACTAGTTCAATATTTTAGCAGAGTGATTGTGAGAGATTTTAGAAAAAAAAAGACTCGTCCTTTTGGCTTATCTATGTTAAATATTTAGAATGAGAACTTTGATATCTACCTAATCTTATTTAATTTCAATAGAATTATCTTTTGTATAGAGTTCATATTGATTATATATATATATATATATATTAACTTTTATAATAATTATTAAATTAAAAGTATATGAAAGATAATTTCAAATTATTTAACCATATAATTTTTACACTAAACAAAGCAATTAAACTCTACATTTATTGTTGTTCATTATTGTTTCTTCTAGTAATATCTTATGATTATTTGGCGTTCCCATTAAATCATTTCTAATATGCTCATAGATGTTAACAAAAGTTGTTAAACACTTGAATTTCTTAATCAAGATTTAATTTTTGTTATCTGACTTGGACATAATCACATAAAGTTCACAACTTAAATATTACTTTATGATGGGAGAGAGATTAATTAAATGACAAATACCCCCCCCCCCCCAAAAAAAAAAAAATATCTTCTAGTTTTTCTTTTTTTTTCAAAAAAAAAATAATATATTGCTTTGACAGTATAATTTTGAAATAATTAACTTCTAGAAAATTAACTGAAAAAGTTGTTGCTAAGTGAACGCAAACATATGTCGTCACATCTCTCTATTGGCAGTTCTGCGAAGCTAATTAATGCAATCAACGGGCTGCTACTCTAATGTCGTAATGTTGCTTTCTTATTAAAAGCCAAACGCTGTATCCTTTATCATCTTCACACATCTCCTTCATGCCACAAGCCACAGCTGTCATGACTCATATATGATATATTAATAATGCTTATTAATTAGTTATTGGTGTTATCTTTTTTTCTGGAAAAAAAAATGGAGAAGTATTCTAACACATGTGGTTTAACTTATTTTTTGTTATTAATTAAAATTTATTAGAAATTTTAAAAATATGAGTGAAACTTATTAAATAAGAAGCGAATATTACAAATTTTTATAATTTTTTAACAAATTTTAAAAGCATACTGTCTTATTATGTATACTTTATACAGTTGGTATTTATTGATTAACTGCAAACGTATATAAGTTACTGATTATTATTTCTTTCATGAATATCCTGTCATTCAGTAACACATTAACTTTCTAAAGTACTGGATTGAAACTTCCAAACAAAAAATTGATACTAATTTCAAGACTATATATATGCTTAAAGAATTCAAATTCATTTTTATAGTTTATATGTTAAACGTTAAAGATTTAAAGAAACTTGAAATGTTGGGATGAATTTATATGTATTAGAGCTTTACTAACAAACTAACAAAATCGTAAAAGAAAAATGTACAACATTTTTTCGAAAATCTTTCTTATGCTTCTATTCTGTTAATTATTTTTTTTCCAATGAGTTTATTCCTCAAAGTATTTATAACCTTAACTTTTTATTTCCTGGTGTGAATAGCCCCCACATAGCTTTAGATGGTGTTAATTAATAAAAAGGTAGACAACACATAAACAGTAAACCTCTTTAACGTGCCCTGTTATTATGATACCCAATCCATCACGAATTCCAGACACTAAAGAGCATGAAACCAACATGAGAATTAACTGAGAACCTCAACAAACTTCCATCTAATAATTCGGCTGTAGCACTCAAGAGAAAATCTAATGAACTTACCAAAAAGTTCTTTAAACACACGCCAGAGTTTATAGATCCCTGCTAGAAACAAGAACCCTGGAAAAATTCATATTTGCATACGTTGAAGATCTCACCTTAACCAACGATATGATTAAAATAATATATACATATATATATATATATATATATATATATATATATAAGTAGAGAATAATTTTTATTTTTGATGTCGCTTTATTTTTTCTACATATGTGTGAGTGGTATTTATATTGTTATCGTTTTGGTCACTTTGAGAGATGGTGGCGTTAAACTTACAATTTTTTGGTTGTCAAATATGTCACAAGTTTAAAAGTACCCTTGTTCTTTGGTGATCCAAATTCAAATTCTAAGAGTAAATACTACTTTATTAGTAGTAGTCAACATTAAAAAAAAGGTGATTTATATTAGCTCTCATTTTTCTAAATGTATTAATCAAGTAAATACTATTTTCTTTGTCCCATAATAATTGTAATGTAAGAAAGAAAAAGAAATATCTTAAAATAATTTTATTTTAAATTTTTAATATAACATTAAATACTTTTTTCACCTAAATCTTCAATATGTTAATTATATGGGCTACAAAATCCAAAATTGACTTAATAATGATAAAGTTACTTTTTTAAAATTGTTATGTTCTTTCATTCATTTGCTTGTTTTTTTTTTCCATATATCCCCTATAATATTAATGATAAAAGCTATAAAACTAAAATTGAATTAATGATGATATGATTAATTTTGTATTTTTTTATTTACTAATTTTTTTATCTTGTAAAATAACTTAAGAGATAAATATAATGAGACTCCGGGAGTAAATGATTGGGAACCCTAGCCTCTTCACGCACCTAAGCCTTCAAGTACGCATGTGCATATTAACTACACGCTTTGGTCAAATCTCAACCACAATACACATACTTTGCCTAATATATCAAGATTTCCGGTACATGTATTCGTGTGTGTATTACCTAAACTCCCTTTATTGTGATTGCAAATTTGGTGATGATCATGCCCCGGCCCCGTGAACTTCCGTGAAGGTGATGATGCTTTCGATCGAACTATAAACTTTTGAATTATCGATCGACGTATGTATAGTGACAATTAATTTAGGCCTTATACAGGTAAATGTAATGAGAAAAATGTGAATATATAAAGTCTCATTTTTTTCTCATAAATATTTTGTTTGGAAGGCAATTCTTTTAGACGCGATCAAATATAAAATATTAATCAAAATGTGAACACTACTCTTAACATAGATTTCAACTTTGATTCGCCACATTATAGTTAAAAGATTAACTACTTTCACTATATCCAACTCCTGTTAATATGCAAATATAATCTAGCATGTTGTTTGTAACAAATTTAAATGTCAATCGATGAATATTTAATTTACCAGTAGATTATATTGACTATATCCTGCTCTGTGGTAATAACGATGTGGATCCATATATCATGAACGTGCTTGTAGGAGTGTTGACTAAATCTATCACTCATCACTAATTTATCTTATTCATTATTATTAATAACATAGGCTGTTGAATTAATTCAACTTTTCATATCTTTTGGTGACCAACATAATGTATATACAGTCACTGTCTTCTTTATGTTGATCAATATCGAGGCTAAAACCCAAACAAAAACAAATTAAGCAACCATGCAATTCCATTGGTATCACTAGAGTCCAACAAATAAGAGGTGGGACTTGAAGAAGACAATCAACGACATGAATGGAGATTATATATATA
>PYAF01001544.1:570128-580784 GCA_007407185.1 Glycine tomentella
ATTATGATATTACAAATACGATAATTAAAACCAATCCTTATTCATATCTAAATTATGAACATATTGATAGCATTTTAACTAATAACTCTATTCATTAATGAATGAATTGTTAATTTTTTTCTTAATCTTTATCTTATAATTAATCTAATACTCTGATTATATTTTCTATCTCTTGTCCTTTTCATTTTTTATTCCAAAAATTTAAACTTTCGATGAGAATAAATTGAAATTTTTTATGTCCACCTTAAAAAACTTTAAGTATTAGCAACCAATTTGATATTTTATTTTTGCGGTCAATAAATTATTAGTGTGAAATTTCTATTGATTTCATTGATAATTAATCTCTATTAAAAAACTTGACTAATCATTTTTAGTGGAAATTTTCCTTCTAATCTCATTTTTTTAACTACAAGATTCAAATACTAAACATTATTTAAAGAATCTAAGTCTAATTCCACTTAGACCAATGTAATGTGGGCAAACAATTTGGTTTTAAATGTCTTAATTTATTTTTAAAATTAGAAATATTGAAATAAGTGTGAAAAAGATAAGTTATAATACCTTATTAAAATATTAACTATTTTAATATATATATATATATATTCTTTTTAAATACATATACTTGCGTAAAAAATATCATTGAAGAGAAATATTAGAGTTACTCATCAATTGTAAAATTTTGATAAATAATTTTGTAGCTTCAATAATTGAAAATAGAATAAATATTGATAAATTATATATCAAATAAATTAAAATGTTGGCTATAATTCCAATTTTTCAAGAGGTGTCCAGACAAAATTGCAGCTTTGAAGTACTGAAACAAATTATTAATAAATAAATTAAAATACAACTTTAATATTTATATTTTTTCTAATTCTCAATTTCGGTCCCTTCAATTTAAAATAGAGAGATTTAGTCTCCCAATGCACAAAATTGTGCAATTTTAATTCAATCTTCAATCTTATGAATATTTTTGCTTATATTTTTTATATTTTAATTAATTAAATTATTTTTTATAATATATTAAATGAATATGTTAGGACTAATTAAGCTTCAATTTTTGGACGAAATAAAATAACTAAAATATATATATATATATATATTAATCATCCTTTCCATTGATGACAGAAAAATTCATTGAAAAATTAACTTGGGTCTTATTGAAGTATATAGAGTCTATAGACGCAAATGTTTGCAACTTTGTGCATTATCCACTGTGAACAGTTCAAGATAAATGATGTCCAGCAAACAGGATATATATATATATATATATATATATATATATATATATATATTTTATTTCATCTCTTTTTTCTTCGTTTTTCAAAGACATTCATATATATATATATATATATATATATATATATATATATCATTAATATTTTTGACACCATTTCTTTATTTTATCTTTTTCTTTTCTATCAAATTATATCACCTATATCATATGTAATTAAGAAAAAAAAATACCAATTATGTTTATATATATATTCTCTCTCTCTTTTTTAAAGTGTGTCAAATAATATTGTTCAAATCTTTATCTTTTTTTTTTTGTCTTTTGATCAAAGATCACATGTATTTTTTAATTTATTAGATTAAAGATTAATTTAGCTCACAATGTATAATCGGTGCTAACCCAAAAAATTCTTTACACAATCATATGGTATTCTGACATGCAATCAATTAAGTACACTTTTAGTTATGACATATTCTACCAATTGACTTCAAAGTTCAATCGGAGAAGTATAAACTTATGAGCACAACTGTGTGGCCCATCATAAGAACAACTTTATTGCAAGATCTTGAGTAAGGATCTTGAGTTCAAGATGTGATCTTCACTAGATCTCCCAATAAAGGAGTTGAAGAGATCTCAAACATGGAGGATAGGTTCTTATACAAGATCCCTTAAAATCTACACATTATTCAAAAAAATAAGTTTTCTTCCTTTTTTTCTCTCTCTAAGATCTCAAAATGAGATCCATCATTAAAGAAAAAAATGTAAGAGATCTTGAGAGATCTTTAATCATATAAGACACTATAAGATCTATAAAAAAAAATCTAAAATCCTAATTTGAGATCTACTGTTAAAAATGCTCTAAAAACCTTATTTACTATAATGAACTAATTTTGAACCTACATATATTGTCAGATATAGTTTATAACCGATTCTTCCAAAATATATTAATTACAATTTGATTTTTAATTATATATGTATATAAAATATTAAAAATAGTAGAGTTCACTTTAGAGAGAGAGAGGAAGGATGTTAAGTTATTTTAACAGTGATTTTTTTATATTACTTTTTAATAAGTTTCTATAAAATGTGCGAATGTCATAAATTCAGTTGTTAAATAATGTGAAAACATCTTGCTAAATGCTAATCATGCATCTAAAATTCTAGATAAATTGAATATATATATATATATATATATACAATATTATAGCAAACATTTAATTATATTTGGACACAGACAAATTTGAATCCACACACAGAATCACTTAATTACTTGAGCACATACGTAGGGGTCAATGCAAGATCTTGCATGACACATGCAAATATTGGTACTAGATAATGACTTTTCAAGGTTTTATACGTACTGCCTGGCTGAAATACCAACCAAATTGAAGGCTGGTGGATCCGAGATTGATGTTAGCGTCTCTGTAATACCAACTTATATGCATGCTCAGTTCTTCAAGTTGAGCTATATAGCTTTAATTTAAGCTATTCTCCATGGCCTGACATGAATTGATTCTCGAAATCGAGGATTTTGAATCTGACTCCATTCATGCTTGCAGTGAAGCTGTTATCAGAAGGATGCCTTCTCTTTCATACTTGCCCTTCCTTGTGTTTCATCTCATAAAAAAGTCTTAGACTATGTTTAATTTTACCGTTTGAGTGCTATAAACTCGGTTTGAAAAATAAACTCAGTTTCATGATATATTTAGTTATCCTCAAAAATACATTTACATATTAAAATTTTGTCTAAAAATTCAGTTTTATAGAAATTAGAGACTTGAATTGCTTTTACAAACTCATTTTACAAACTTAAGTTTAATCAAAACTTAAGTTTGAAAAATTTAATTCAAAACAAACACTTATATTGCTTAGAAATTAAAGATAATAATAGTAATAAATAAATACCTTTTTTTCTTAGTTCACTTGAATAGCTTTTTAAAGAGTAAAACCGGAAGACTCATGATAGACAAAGATAGACAATAATACCACATATTTCAAAACCATGGTACCAAGTTTTTTTTTTTTTTTTTTTTTTAATAAAACCAATTGGCTGACACCTTAGCTTAGTATGATCTATCCTTGTCAAGTGGCCATACAAAGTTTAAGTTATCCCCTGGATTTCTTTTTCCTCCTCTGTTGGGTCTTTTAAAGATCAAAATGATAAAGACTTAATTAATTACCATGCAGACAATACCTCGTATTAAAGCTTTTCAACACCAAGGCATTATATATCTTCATCACATCACACGGCACCATTATGTATTTGGTGAATCAAACAAGTGGCTGTGACGCCTGACACCTTAGCTAGATATGATCTATCATTCTCAGGTGACCATACAGTGTTTATGTTCCCCCCTGGATTTCATTTCCTTCTCTGTTGCCTGAACTCTCTGGGTCCATTTCTCTTTTTGTTTTTAAGTTGTGTTTTGGTTTTAGTTTGTTTTGTTACTCACATGTATCTTCCTTTAGAACCAATTATGTTCGAGAGACCGGGTTAAAATCTTCCTGAAACAAGGTGGAACAACAAATATGGCATCTCATATTTAATGAAAATTCAAACCTTGATTCATAACCCCCTCTTATTCATAAAATAAACAAAAGAAGTTAGAACTAATATACTAATCTTGATTATCATGCACAATATCAAGCCTATTGGTGAGCCGAATGCATGACGTTCTCGTTACATAGCTCTTCCGTGGATCAACTAATTAAGCTTCTGCAACACTTGGCTGCATTCAGAAAAATATACTGTATATCATTGCTATTTCTTTTTCACAATATTAACTTTTTAAATGAAAAATAATCGTTAAAATAAAAAAATTCTATTATTAAAAAGTGAGAAATAAATTAATTAATGAGTTTAAAAATATTCGAGTTTATATAGAGTATGTAAGTGCGTGAAAGGTACCACGTATCTCCTTATGGGGCTATTGCGAGTAATATGTGGTACTGATACAACTCTTCTTATTCTATCTGTAATCGTGTATTCGCGTGTATAGCTAATCGAGCGCTTCCATTAATTTAATTAATTCTATTTTTAATCAAATTTATACAGAACTATCTACAAATATATAATTATGCATTTTTATTTTATAAATTTGTATATTTTTTTTAGCTTTATTTCAGCTGGTGCTTTAGTATATTGCGGTAAAACTATTAGAGAGCTTTTAGGCTAATTATCGCACATTACAAGAATTCATGTTATTGTAATGAATCATTTATCGAGGTTTACAAGAACTCCATTAATGTATCGATAAATTATCAGAGGACTAAGTTGGTAATATTGTTATAAAACTATCAAGGATTAATTTTTTGAAAGTTTAGTTTTCAATGAATAGTAATTTTAAAATTTAATTAATTTTTTTTATATTAAAATGTTACAGAATATTAAGTCTTCGGTAATTTATAGTAGCATGGACTTAATTCAGCAAAAAAATAATTAATTATTTAATTCCTGATAATTAATGAGAGTTAAGTGCCCGATAAACTATTTTGTGAATATGTGGCATAAGAATGATATACTGCAAACAATTTTTAAAATTTCAGGGGTTTAAGCTGCCGACAATTCATTGAGGGCCAAATGGTAATTAAAGCAGCACATTTTAGGCAAAACAATAATTAACTTAGAGTGAAAAGATTTTAGACAAAGATTAAATTATATCTTATTTTTAAATAAAATAAAATTTGAGATTCAATAAATTGATCAAATAAAAACTTATTCACATTTTTATCAAATAAAAATTTCATCATATTTTGGTTCAATCTATTCAACAGATATATTGAGTAAATTTGTTAATTTTTTTATTTTGAAAACTAAAATTTAAATTTTTATTTTTTAAAAATAAATTTATTAACACTTTATACATTAAAAAAAAATAACTATTTATCCTAAAATAAAATAATTTGCTCATTTCTAAATTCTTATAGTACTTGAATTCTAGAAATATTGTTGTAATGAACAAATATGCTTTAATTATGTCAGAAAGAACACTGTTGTTCTCTAAATCTTGACACATGTTTTGATGAATTGGGTAGCTAGATAGTACCTCATCAACCTTTCTTTTTTATCTTTTTTTGTTTTTGAGACATGTACGTTTGTAACTTCATGCTTCCTGAAACACATACATCCTATAAACAAATATTTAAAACATTGAGCTTAAGATATTGCATTGTCTGCTCGTAAAAAATAAATATCGTCTTTCACGCAAAACACGTTTAAATTGTAGCTTTAAAAAATCTATTTAATTTGTTTGTTAAAGCTAAACATTGAAGGTTCATATTTCGTCCTAGGTCCTAACGATCTTGATGATCATGTATATATGTTATAAAATTTTAGATAAATTGAATATTCACATAATCTTATAGTCAATATTTAATTATATTTTACATCGTATAAAATAAAGTCAAATAATAAAATATCCAAAAAAATTAAAATATATGAAATTTTATATTCTGCATTTACTTAAAATAAACGCTTAAAATTAAATAGTGGTTGGATTAATAAAAATTTATGTGTATAAAAAATTATTAGGTAGAGTAAGTCAAGCATGATTTATTCTTAAGAAAAATGTTAGCAATACATTCTTAATATATATATATATATATATATATATATATATACTCTTATTGATACATATTCTATTAATTAATGATTAAAATTTATTAAAAACTATAAAATCAAGATAAAAACGTATTAAATGATAGATGAAATCTATCAAAATTTATAATATTGAATCAAATTCAACCAATAATAAAGGGTATATTTAAAAGAGTGTGCTGATAAGATTTTTTTATATTCTTGGAATAAGTTAATTCATTCATATATAATTTTAAAAAGAGAATAAACTTTGATAATTAAATTTATACAAAAGATTAAAATTTAAAATAAAATTATATAATATTTTTAAGATAATTGTTTTACATTTAAGAAATCATTTTAAATTTTAATTATTCATAAATAATTTTATAATGACTCCTTTCATTCTATAATTAATAAACTAGTTCTTTCACTTTATCTATATCAGGAGTTAGGGTCAATATACAAGACACATGCAACTGTTGATAATAGATAATATGACTTTCCATGGTTTATATATTTAAAGCTCAAATACCAACCAAATTTATGGCTGGTGGATCCGAGATTAATATTGTCAGTGTCTTGTCAAACTGAATTATATACAAATATTAAGTCATGCATGGGTTAACGTTGATCCAAATCCGAGGCTTTGATCATATTTACGTACGTTGAATCTTATTCCGTCTCCATGCATGTGGTGAAGCTGATATCAGAAGGATTCCCTTTCATCCAAGCTTTCCCTTAATTGTGTTCTATTTCATCAAATAGTCCCATATTACTTAGAAATTGGGGTTAATGATAGTTTATAATTATGACTTCTTCTTCACCTTAGTTTAAGAGTTTTCTAAAGAGCAAACTGCGGAGAATTACAAGAGACTAGAGACAGATGCGGATAATATATACCTCATATTTCAACACCAAGGTGTCTCATGGCACCATGTTGATGTTGCTTTTGTGAATCAAAACCGGGTGGAATCAGTGTCACCTTGGCTAAATATGATCTATTATTATTAGGTATCCCTACAACAAACCTCTCTGAGATCTTTTATAGAGAAAAACCGTGAAAATTCACAAGAGATATAGATACGGACAGCACCTTGTATTAAAGCTTTTCACACCAAGCTAGGCCATATGTTCATCACATGACACCATGTTTTTGTGAATCAAACTAAGTGGCTCTGACGCCTTAGCTATGACGTATATCGTTCTCAGGAGGCCATACAGTATTTAAGTTTCCCCCAAGATTTCTTTTCTCTCCTCTGTTGCCTGATCTCTCTCTGGTTCTATTTCTATCGTGATTTTTAAGTTGTGTTTTGTTTTAGAATTTTTTTTTTTAGACTATAAGCATCCTTAGGAATTTTTTTTTGATTTGATAAAATATTATGAATGTCAAAGTTATTATTAAAAATATTTAATATAATTATAAAATTCAAATTCACTAGTTAAACTGAAACAATAAGGGCAATAATTGTTTTTTTTTTTTTTGTATATTTAGCCCCTCTTATCCATAAAAAAGTTAAAAGAAGTCATAATTAATATATAACCTTGATCATCATTCAAAATATCAAGCCTATTAATGAGAGAATGCATGCCCATAGCTCTTTCGTGGATCAGCTAGCTAACCTTCTGCAATACTTGGTCGCATTAAAAAAAAATAATAATACTAGAAACACTTTTTTTTCACAATATTAATAGGCTTCACGTGAGACTAAGGACTTCATGTGTAATAACCTGCTTCGCATTCACATTTAATATGGGGCAAACTTATTTCACCTAATCATTAGCCACTTGCATTAACCCTAAGCATGTTAGTTCTACATCGAAGGTGAAATTAATGGTTAGAGATATTGAAGTATAAAAAAAAATCTTTAATCCCACGGCGAACATGAAGCAAGTTGTTAGAAATGAAGTTGTCCTCTATATATCGAATCCTTTACAATTGAGCGGGATATAGTGGGCTTAAGGCAATGCTCAGCTAGTTGGTTCAAGCCCTATATTTATTTATTTAATTTAATTCATTTATTATTATTTGTTTATTTCGTTGATTTTTTATTTATTTTTTGAGAAAGTTGTCATTGGCAATATTCATGTGACTAAATTTTTAAAATAAATCTCACGCACAGCAAGAAATCACTACGTTAAAAGTATTATTTTTTTTAATATGAGCTGCGTTTTTATTCATTTTCTCATGTATACACAATCACATACATACCAGATACCACGTCACAAACAAACAAATTGATCAAAAGCTATAATATATTTTTTTAACAATAAAAGCATCAAATACATTATAAACAAATTATAGTAAACCTTACATAATATAAACAACACAACTAAATTCATCACAACCTTATATATGTCTTAACATAGTAAAACAAAAAGTACTGGTTGAAGCTTAACATATATGTCTTAATATACAACAAATTCTAAACAAATAAGTCAAAAAATTGTCAAATTCAAGAAAAAAGTTATCCAACGATATCGAATGTTAGCAATATCTTCATAAATTGGATCCGAATTGTCAAAGATTTACAATTTTAGAAAATATATGATAAAATATTAGTTCATGAACTAAAACCAAGAATATAATTATTTAATTTATTGAGAAGTTTATTAATTACATATTTCCATGATGCAACATGTCGATGACAATTTAAGCTTCTTCGGTAATCTTCCAATTGATCTAAGTTCCTCTAAACAATGTAAAAAAGTGAATTCAAAACCAGAGATCCCAAAATGATATTTAATCAACATTTTTTTTTTTTTAAAATTAGTGACTGTTCTGACTGACAGGAAGCAATGCTTATCCATTATTAACTTGGTCTTGGTTCATAGTTGAAATACACTTAAAATCAGCTTCCATATTCATTTTATTATGCATTCATGACCAGAGTTTCAACGTGTCCCAATACCCAATTGAAACAACACTTAATGCAGAATCAAACAAAAATGTAAAAGAAACCTAAAGTGGAAGGAACTGAGCACAAGGAGCAACTGCACTCACATACCCTCACTAAGTCAAAAATACAAAACACAACAAACCAAGCCCTACAGCCACGTTTAAGATAACCCTAGAAAATACAAAGAACGAAAATGCGCTTATATGAAATGGAAATGTAGAAGAATGGAAATGCAAAAGAACCCTAGAAAATACAAAAGAACGAAAATGTACCTGGAACACAAAATTTCGCAAGTAGAGAGCCAAAAGCGGAGGGTTTCGAAGGAGGGAACTCCACTATGGACGATGGCAGAGATGCAGACGCCATCACGACGAGCTTCAGGGGGCCTTCAGGGGGCCTTGTGGTGGAGTTCATAACAGCGGCGTGCGTGCGACAGGTTTTTGAAGAATTTTCAAAGGTGAGGGTTTTCGCGTGGACAACTAAAGAGGCGCGACTAATTAAACTCATGTTTTTATTATCATTTCGGTCCCCCGATTGAATCGAAGGAAAATGCCTAGGAAAAGATAGCTTTGATTTAATAGAGTTTTTGGGTTATGTTGAGAGCATGTTTTTATATCAGTTTAAATTATAAGTGACTTAAAAAGATAACCTTTTAGATCAATTTAGAACATAACTGATTTTAAAAAGTATTTGTTTTATCGACTCCTTTACAATTGATTTAAAAATATTCATTTTATTTACAAAAATATCATCATATTTTTATTAAAATGGTTATTGGCGAACCGGCCGGTTTAAAAGCCCCATTAAAATTATGTATTTTGCACTAATGGTATGTAATCCAACCATTGAAATTCATTGTTCTTTGGGTTGGATATTGAGCTTTAGTTTTGAACACACTAACAATTGAGAAAAAAAAACACACATTAAATGTGATTACATTACTACACAAGTGAATGTATGTTTCAAGTCACAACAATTACATGAGTTGGTATAATTATTTATGTTAACCACATGGTAACTCCTTTTTGTTATGGAAATTAACATATTTTTAGGAAAATAGTTCGTATTTGTTCAAACATTATAGACATTTAACACTTTATATACAAAGTCAATTACTCTAATTTAATTTTAATATATATTTAAAATTATTTATATTAATATAAATATATGTTTTAAAATTATTTAAAAAAATAATTCTTATTATAATTTACTTTATTTAAAATTTTAAAAAATATTCACAAATATTAACTGATAATTATATAAATAGTTTAGCATGATCGATCATGCCCACACTGCACTATCTCATTTTTTTCAGCGAATAGAAACTATATATATATATAATGATGGCTACACGGGTGTCTTTTCTATTTATTTTTCGTGCTGTGCAGTTATAGCAGTTTTGATTGCTTCAATTCTGTTATTCTCTACAACACCTTTGCTGTATCTTCTGGCCTTGAGTAGCGGCACATCTTGTGTCATCATCTCTTGGTAGTATCAATAATATATTTCTTGTACAAGGCTGTCAAAAAAAAAAAAAAACACAAGGGTGTCTCATTGTTATTATCCCAAATAAAACATTTCATTTTAAATGATAAAATTTTTAAAAAAATTTACAGTTAGATTGAAAAATTCTTTCACATAAATCACATTTACAAAATTTCATATTAATCCAAAATTATTTTTTATCTCGTTCATATATATTGAAATCGACGTGATATAAATATTTTAAAATATACTAAAATATAGATCATTTGATTATTTTCTTATTATTTTTCAATTTGAACAAAATTTGATACATACGATCTTGATAATATGTAGATATAATTCAACGGTTGATTCAATAAAAATAACATTTTATATCAAATTAAAAATAGTGCAATAATTGTCAAAATTACAATGATTTAATTTGATCTCTCATCTAATTAACAAGTTTTAATTAATTTATT
>PYAF01001544.1:580884-608384 GCA_007407185.1 Glycine tomentella
TAAGAGTGACGAGACTTGAACCTTATATTTTACTTAAGATATTTGAGTTTAAGACAACATGTTTTTTTTCTTAATTTTTTTACAATACGTATACAATAAAAAAATAATAGAAACGTATAACTTACTCTATTTTTAAAAAAAAATTGAAGAGAACTTATCTAAATTATTCATCAAAAAATTCGATTTCAATTTTTATGATGAATAATTTAAGCGTATAACTTAATATAAATCAAATCAAATCATATCCAATATTGTTCTATATTTATGGTCGTAAATCATTTATAATTTTCAATTATTATATTAGAAAACGCAGCGAAATGAAATTTCACATACTGTCTTCTTTTCCTTTTCATTTTCCAACTCATGAACTCAACCGTATCCCCAAAAAATTATCCATTTTAAAAGTGGACTTCAGCACACCTTATCCTAATTCGGCAACACTTTCTTAAATACCAAAATAATTCAGAATTTCTTATTCCGGAAACCAATTAATTAATAGTATAGTTTAAGAGCAGCAACTATACCTATCCGTACGGTTACCCATCAGTATAGTTGAACTCGAGACTAACGTAAACCAATTCACTAATAGTATAGTTTAAGAGCAGTAACTATCCCTATCCGTACGGCTACCCATCGGTATAGTTGAACTTGAGACTAACGTACACATTCGAATGTTTTGCTTGCTGATAAGTATCAATTTAATATCAATTAGCACTTAGTAAGATTATGACTGCAAGGGGGCTGAATTTTCTAAATGACAGGCTCCTGTGAGTAATAACGTGACATATATAAATTCAAAACAGCAACTTGCAAGATTAAAATAATGTAGATATTAAACAATTGGTTTGATTTATACAGGAAACTAATAACTACCTCGTTCAACACAACACTTTGCATGTGCAATGGATGCCAAATACAAATATATAGAAGATGACAAATTTGCAAAGCCTAGTCGCCATTTTATGATATGACACCAAATTCGACAGCTTGTAGTGACTGAGTGGGGAAACGATAGGGAAGCTTGTTTCATTGCCATCTAGTTCGCTGAGCTGAGGTTGCTTCTTGCGTTCGATTTTTCTTTTTCTTTTTTTTTCTGTTGGAAAATCCAACTTGGATCCTGATTTTTTACTTTTTATACTTTAAAATTTCACTGCACAAATCATATCCCTTTATATTTGTAATTTTTACGTTAAAATAACCAGCTAGCTAGTGAAAAGAATGTTTAAAAATTAAAAACCGTTGGATGCAGATTATGAACTGCACCTCATACAGTTCAGGACTAATCTTCAGCTTGTCCTGTAAACAGAAAAAACTCATAATAAATTAATAATTACAAGATAATTGATTAATTAAATATATTTGTTAAGTAATTAGGAATGGCTACCTATCAAGTTAATGATTGGAAATGAAAAAATGATAAAAAGAAAAATGAAATGAAAGAAAGATGAAAGAGAAAATGAATATATAGTAACAAATTAACAATAATTATAACTATATATACTGAATACGTACTAATAGTTAGCCAGTGAAATTTCATGTTATGTCTTTCAATTTCTATGAATTTATCTTTCTAAAATACAGATAAAAAGAATGAGGTACACTTATAATTAAAATCTTATTTATTATATATAATTGGCCAAGTCCAAGTCTTTCTCTGTACTTTGACTATACTAATGTACATGTATGTAGCAATTATAAAGTAGTTTCTGATCATCACATGTTTATAATACTGATTAATTTTTGTATAACAGATATTTATATTTTATATTTAATTATGGTGAAGAAATTATAGCACACAATTAAGTATCAAATAAATGAATTTTAGTTATGACTAAATAATCTATTTAATAATTTCTCATCTCTTAGCATATTTTTTTCATGTTTAAAAGAGATAATATATTTGCTGGTAATTAAATACGAAAGTTAGATAATACCTGATATTATATAAAAATGAATTGAACTTAATTTACTCAAAAGTTAAGTAAAACAAAAATTGTTCAAGTTTCATAAGAAAATCTTTACTTATAATATTAACATGTAAAAAAATCTTATATCACACATTTTTTTCATTACTAGAGTCATCTGGGTGTGTTTATAAAACTTGTGAGTGGCCCAACATAAGAAGTAAATAGGCTATAGTAGTGCAAAATTAAAAATATAATGGGAAGTGGAAACATCTATCTTAACAAAAGACGTAATAATGTTAATACTTCGTGCGTTATTCACATAATAAAACCAAATACAGATGAAAACGATAATATATTTTATTTGATCAAATAATTTTTTTATTAATAACTATAAAAATATTATATTTGATTTATCTCTTTTAAAAAAATTGTATAGTCATTATTTACAAAATGTAATTTTTGCTATTTAAAAATGAAGAAATAAGTTTGATACGTTAATAGGTCTGTAAACTATTTAACAAATTTTAATTAGGTTTTTAAACTGTAAAAAACTGTATTTGAGTACTTGATTTTTTTATTCTTTTGTGATTGGGTTCCTACTATTGAGTCCTTTCATTGGTTGTACATCACGTAACTCGATATGCTAATGGTATTAAATATTAATTATCATCAGACCATATTGGTTAGGGGTTTGGTGGATTTGACTTGCAAGGCTTTCTGCATGTGGAAGTGTATAGTAGTATTTGAGAGGGAGACACCAATAAACTTTGACAAGATTCATATTTTTATATACAGTATATGGTATGATATGAAGGGTTGATGATAGTTGATGTTTCCGATGTGAATTATGATATTTTAAGCTTCAATTTAATTTCACATATTTGTTATTTATACGTATACGTGGTGATTATGATACATACAAGGCTTCAAACATGATATTTGTGATTGCTCATAAAATTAAAGTGGGCTTATTTTAAGTGTGTTGAACTAAAAGTTTGAAATTCACATGATCACATAACAAAGAACACAGATTTCCTTTACCACAAGCCAAGTGCTTTTTCAGCTTTGAGACAGTGCGTAGACATTATGAAACGAACTACAATTTCAGGCAAGTGTCTTTTAATATTTAAATTAATTGCAGAAAAGATGAAAACGATCGCCTATCCAAATTTTAATTTATGTAAGCATGAGTGTCAATCGTGGGTGCTCAGATTATACTAACTCCGTTCAAAAATAAATATTGTATTTCAAAAAAAAATTTCAAAATAAATATTATATTTGACTATTCAATATAGTATTAATTATTTTTTCAACAATATTCCTAATAAATGTTACTTTAATTTTTGAATTTAATATTGATACTGTTTTCTTTCATTTATTTATTAATTTATCCTATCATTTAACACTTATTAATTTTTCATCTATTTTTAAAAATCTCCGTAAAATAGGATTAATTTTTCTTTCATCTATTAAGTATACCTTAGCATACAGATTAATTTTATCTAAGATAAGATCTTTCCTCGTAAGCCATATCTACCGCAATACATCTTTCTTAAATGTGCATAACTACATTGGATAAGCTACTTAATTTGGACTACAATGGCTAGCTCTTCTTTATTTTAGAAAGCCCTCCACTTTTGTGGTTTCTTGATTCTAATGTAAACCAACTAATCCGTCCCTAATATTACAAGATTTTTGTGTGGGTCCCTATTTCCACAAACATAATTATAAAACCACCTCTTAAAATGATTGTGATACTTAAACAAGTCTTTCATAGTATCACAATTATAGGATTTAAATATGAAACTATAATTAGTTTAGAACCATGTTTAGTTTTTATTATAACTAATAACGTTTGATAATACAGTACGTAGAGTTAATTAGATACTGACTGTAACTGTCAGATTTTGAATTAATAATTATATAGTAATAAAATAACATTAAATAAGAACATAAAAAATTGTGCAAATGTAGATTGAAATTAAATCCATAAATAAAAAATGTTGAAATTAAATCCTGTATTATATATTGAATATTTATCCTAAAGTGTTAAATGAAGAAGCGCTTGTTTTGCATGTCAGAGGACGAGATTATTTATACTCACACTTTATTAGATTTAACATAATTTCACTTAATGGCAAATATCGTCCATGTAGTTTTAAGTCAGTGGGTGAAAATTTCATCCTTATATTATAAAAATAAACAATTTAATCTATAAATATATCAATAATTTATTCCAACATTAACCTATCTCTATTTTCGTTAATGTTTACTCTATATGTGATAAATGAAGATCGACATGGTAAATCCACATGTACAAAACACCAAGTTAACCAACAATATTTTAGACTACAAAATCAATGGAAATTTTTTAAAATTATTGATTTTTCTATTTTCGAACCTAATGGCTAATTTTGAAAAGTTTCTTATTCCTAATTTCTTGCTAATACATTATTATATAATGATACTTTGATCCCCAATAGATATAACTTAATGTCAAAATAGACCACGACATTTTCCTAAATTAAAAACATGCATTCATAGTCATATAGTAGGAAAATTTGTAATATGACAATACTAAAAAAAGACACCAAATTATGGACTAACATCCATCATTCTACCCCACAAGTCTAAAATAATATTGTCACTAACAGAAATTTCAAAAGAACAAGTTAACAAAGTAATTAGTTCTTAAAAAAAACATAATAGAAGAAAAGATAGTTTATTCATCACAACGTAATCATCTAAAATTTCATGTTGTTTTCATTAATTACTTAGAAGGAGGTTAAGGAGATGCTAGAAATGTGGCGTAGAAATGTAATTCATGAAATTTAGTTGGTTCATTCTCAAAGATGATCCACCGGAAACGGAACTCTAATCATAGGAGCTAAAAGGCAGATTGGAGGTGATCTAAATGCATATGCTATTAGTACAAATGTTAGAACATTTACACCTTTAACATGAGGGACAACATGTGGTGAAACTTCACCTACAGTTGGGTGAACTTTGAGAGCAAACAATTTCCTCTTATAGTGAATGTATGAAATTAATATAAATTAACAAATAACAACATTCTAAATAAACATCAAATATATTAAGTGATGGTATAATATTGTCTCGGTTGTTGCTTGTATATTTTTAATTCGCAAAAGTGTTATGATCTATTATATCATTAAGTTATATCTATTGGAGTCAAAGTATCGTTAGGCAACTATGTATTAATCCAAAATCTAAAAGAAAAAATCTTCTCCTCAAAATGGTCGTTGTTTGGCTTCAAACTAGAAAAATCAACATTTTAAATAAATTTTACTAACATTTTAGTCTAAAACATTATGGGCTAACGAGAAACATCTCCTACACATGTTACTTTGCCATGTCGACTTTCATGTATCACATATGCACGGAAGGTTAACAGAAATAGAGATAAGTTAACTATTCACCAAGTAAAAATTACAAGTACTAAATTGGTCCTTTACCCTTTCACTTAATACTACTTCTTAATTTTCTACATTTCTTTCTTAATTTATACAATTAACATTAATATTTTTCATTAACATAAAATTTTCCCCATTTTTATTAGCGTAACTTAATTATATGTGGATTAAGTTACTCAAGTGATCAGTTTGTTAGCTTTTTAATTATATTTTATTATACATCTTTAAAATTCTTCATTTTAAATAATTTATTGAATCTACTTAAATTAAAACAACCAAGTAATGTATATTTATTTTTTTAATTTGTTGTTGTTTAAATATTTATTTTGATATTATTTTACTGATTCCTTTTTAAAAACTCTATCCTATTAAAACCTAATTCAAATATTTTTTAAAATTACAAATTGACTCGGTTTACTTGAAATCTGTCAACATATCAATCAAGTCAAAATAAACTCAAATGAATAAATGCAACATGCACCGAAAGTATTAAAAAGTTATAGTGACATTCAACCAAAAAATTATTATGTACGTACAATTATTTTTTTATTTTTTTATAATAATCATCTTAAAACTCATATTCAAAATAATTTATAATTAATACAATATGTAAAAACTTTAACTACTACATATCATTAAACTAAAAAATACTATTATTTTTATTTACCCAACTTTTTTTACTAGATTATTTTGACCTGCCACGTGTGTGACTAAACTCATTTTACGACACTAAGTAAAGTTTTAAATTATCATTTATATAAAAGTAATTATTATAAAGATTAAAATATTATTATATATGTACAATAATTTTTTTATCTTTTTATAATATTCATCTTAAGACTCATATTAAAAATAATTTAGTAATTTTTACCATTTTTAAATAAAAAACTTACAATAATATTTTTTAAAACACTAATTTTTAACTTTTGACTTTTATGTTCATTTTCTTTTTATTCTTCAATATTTATTAATTTTTAAAATATTTTCTATTTTAAATAAAAAATTATTATTTTATTTTTTCTTATAATTTTACATTTTCATATTATTTATAATTTATTAAGACAACTTTCCAATTAACTTGCTTCGGTGAGCTCTTGAGATTGTTTTGGTAAATATGGCCTAAAACTATCCATTCTAGTGTGCGTACTTCAAAGACGTGGACTGTGGACAAGGGACTCAGACAACTCTTAAACTGCTAGACATGCCCAACGGGCAAGCACATGCTCTGACTCCTGTAACAAGAGTTGACATTACAAAAATGTGTTTGTCGTATTATTTTTTTAGGGCAATTATATTTGAATACGTAGAAACTATAAATATTTCATTGATATTTCTTTTTTCTCTATATTTTCTTTTACCAAGTTCTGTTACTAATCACGTCAATTATTTATCTATTTCAGGGTGTAAACATTCAACGGTATTCAATATTTACTTCTCTCAACACTTTCATTGGCATCAAATAAGTTGTTGAGTATTTATATTTTTCTCGCATCAATTAAACATAATCATTTAATTTAATACATTTTGTTTTGATAGTTACAAAATCCATATTGATTAGGAACCTAGGTCAAGTATCATTTTTAAACACACTCTTTTCAATTCATCAAGACGTTTTTTTATAAGAATAAATCGTAATCAACAATTGACCACTTGAGCTGACTATATCCTTTTTATGAAGATACTTGTTATTCATGCATATTTAAGAGCGAAACACATTTTAATTAACACTTATCATTATATTTTTCTCATTTATTTCTCTCTAAAAAGTTTCATTGGTGTCTAATAAGTTGTTCAGAGTCGAACAAATATTTTTCTTAAAAAAACATTTAGAAGATATTTAGAATTAAATCTTTGTAATTTACTACTAGAGTGAGTTTGTTGGGGGTTGAGATATTGACATGACACAGCGTCTAAGGTAGAACACTTCACATGCGCATTGCCCATTGCCCAACCCCAACTCATTCACACACTCCACACTTATAAAACACACTCCTTCATTCAAAATCTTAATGTACCTAAAAATTCTATAATATCTTCCCTGTTCTTAACATCTTCCTCCCTTAATTCCCTTCCCTCTCTCTCCCATGGAGTTGATCTACCTACTCTACCTGGTTCCAACGTTGTACGCATGTTTCCTCATCTGGAAGATGTTCGACGAGAGAAGGGACAGGGAGTGCTACATCCTAAACTACCAATGCTACAAGCCCCCCAACGACAGAATGCTCGGCACCGAGTTCTGCGGCAAGCTCATCAGACGCACCGAGAACCTGGGCCCCAGCGAGTACCGCTTCCTCCTCAAAGCCATCGTCAGCTCCGGCATCGGCGAACAAACGTACGCCCCAAGAAACATCTTCGAGGGCCGCGAGGCCACTCCCACGTTGCGCGACGGCATCGGAGAAATGGAGGAGTTCTTCCACGACAGCATCGGAAAACTCCTCGCTAAATCCGACGTCTCCCCCTCCGAGATCGACGTCCTCGTCGTCAACATCTCCATGCTCGCCACCGTCCCTTCCCTCTCCTCGCGAATCATCAACCATTACAAAATGCGCCACGACGTCAAGGTCTACAACCTCACCGGCATGGGCTGCAGCGCCAGCCTCATCTCAATGGACATAGTCAAAAGCATTTTCAAGACGCAGCGCAACAAGCTCGCGCTGTTGATCACTTCGGAGTCTTTAAGTCCAAATTGGTATACGGGAAGCAACAGATCCATGATTCTCGCCAACTGTCTCTTCCGTTCTGGCGGCTGCGCCATTCTTTTGACGAACAGAAGATCGTTAAAGGATAAAGCCATGCTGAGGTTGAAGTGTTTGGTGAGAACGCATCACGGTGCTCGAGACGAAGCTTATGGCTGCTGTGTCCAGCAGGAAGATGATCAAGGAAGGCTCGGATTTCACCTTGGAAAGACTCTTCCCAAGGCTGCCACCCGAGCCTTCGTTGATAATCTTCGAGTCATAGCACCCAAGATATTACCTATCCGTGAGTTGCTCAGGTTTATGTTCGTGTCCATTATTAAAAAAATCAACAAGAGTAGTAACGCTCCCAAGTCCGTTGCGAGCAGCGGAGCGACAAAATCACCATTGAACTTCCGAACCGGGGTTGATCACTTCTGCCTTCACACAGGAGGAAAGGCGGTGATTGACGGGATCGGAATGAGCTTGGATCTGAGCGAGTATGACCTGGAACCGGCGAGGATGACGCTGCACCGGTTCGGGAACACGTCGGCGAGTAGCTTGTGGTACGTGTTATCGTACATGGAGGCGAAGAAGAGGCTGAAGAAGGGAGACACGGTGTTCATGATAAGCTTTGGTGCGGGCTTTAAATGTAACAGCTGTTTGTGGGAGGTGATGAAGGACTTGGGGGACGCCAATGTGTGGGACGATTGCATTGATGAGTACCCACCAGAGTCATTGGCCAACCCCTTCATGGAGGCATATGGTTGGATCAATGAAGTTGATGATCCGTACACTTACGAACATCTTCCAGAATTTCTCAAGTGATAATTGTTGATGTTGTGTGTAGGAGTATGCATGTTGGCCAGCTACAAAGAAAAACAAAAAATTAAAAGGGAAGGGACCCTCTGATTCTTTAGATCTCTCTTTACAGGTGCATCGATGTAATTGTGCATTAAATTTTTCTGTAAGCTATTATACACTTCTTCTTCTTATTATTATTGAACCCGGGCCTCTAGGGTTCATTACCCAATAAGGTGTGTGCTGCTTCTTGCCACACCGTCAAAAGGGTACGTATTATGGGGTTTTTTTTTTTTTTTAAACTTTGGTTTGCACTATTTGTTTAAATGTGTTATAAGAACGAGTTTCTTCTTTTTTTTTCTGACAAAAAGAAAACGACAAAAATATCTGTAATTGTTTTGGTTAGCTCTTGTTTAGTAGATATATTATGGATTTTAATTATTATATACTTGCATTATGTATTTTTCAGTTCTTTTTCCTCTTGCCAAATGGTGTAGTCAACTTTGAATTGGGTTCCATTGGAGTACTTTGGTCTTTGAACAGATGAATTTAATTTTCTACACGAGGACGACAGCCTTTGTTATTGTGTTACTGCTACGTACTGCATGTTTTTTTTTCCTTTGGAACTTTGTAAGTAATGGTACACAATTAAATTTTTAAAAATAATTTGAGTAAATCTAATGGGTGGGAACAAATGCTTATAAAAATTGGTGGAAATCAATCATTTACCGATAACTTAATAAATGTGTAGACCAAATTATGCCTAGTTTTACCTTTACATTATACAGCAACAGTTTTATGATAGTATCTTTATCTTTTAAGTTGCAAGATTTTGAATAAGGATTTTGAATTCAAAATCTGATTTTTGTTAGATCTCTCAATAAAGGAGTTGAAGAGATCTCCAATATGGAAGATGAGTTCTTGTGAAAAATCCTTTAAGATCTACATATTGTTTAAAAAAGAATAAATTTTCTTTATTTTTCTCCCTCCCTAAGATCTCAAAATGAAATTTACCATTAAAGAAAAAATGAAAAAGATCTTGAAAAATCTTTAATCTTATGTGATATTATAAAATCTACCAAAAAATAATTTAAGATCTTAATTTAAGATTTATCACTAAAGATGCTAATAAAAAGCAGCAGAGCCTAGATTAAATAGCATTGATTGCAACTACTGAAAATTTGAATGGCAAAAATCTATTGTATTCTGTTGAAACTTCCCCCCTCTTTCTCAGTGTACAGATTTGAAGAACCCCTAGAAAGTAAGCGCACGAAAGTTACCTGGTAATGGTTAGATGAGGCCTTTTGAGCCGTGGGGTCTTTTTATTAATGGAGTTCTCTCTCTCTCATATGGTTGATGCATTATTTGAAAGGCTTTTTGATACTTTTCCGGTCTCTCTCTCTCTCTCTCTCTCTCTCTCTCTCTCTCTCTCTCTCTCTCTCTCTCATATATGCTTGATGCATTATTTGAAAGGCTTTTTGATACTATTTCGATCTCAAACACAAAAAAAAAAAAAATAAACTATTCACACTAATTAAGAAAATTAATTAACCATTCTTAATTGCACCAATCTCAATTAAAAATTAATTTTTTCTCAACCTATCATTTATTAAAATTTGATATTAAGAATTAAAAGAGTCATTAAAACAAAAAAAATTAAATAAAAGATATTTTAGAGATAGTAATATTAAAAAAGATAAAGTTAATTAATTTTTTTATATTTGAGACAAAAACTAGTATTTTTTATATTTGAGATTAAAGAGATAGTATATATTTTGTAAAGGTTTAAATATATTTTTCATCATTGTAATTTAGTATTTTTTATTTTGTGTTTTTGTAAAAACAAAATTATTTTAGTACCTGTAAATTATATTTGTTTTATTTTTTGTCGTTATAATATTTTTTTTAATGTTCAAAGTATTATCTAAAATAAGTTAAGGACCAACAAAAGTTAAGGACTAACAAAACAAATATAATTTGTAAGAATTAAAAAAATTATAAGGATAAAAAGGAAAAAAAAAACTCAAGAACTAAAAATATATTTAAATTTTTGTTAATTACTACAACTTTGTGCTTGGAATAAATTAACTTTGTATTCGATCGGATATATACTTAAAAATTATAATTCTCAAACTATGTCAGGGATCTTAATTAATTTATTTTAAAATAAAGGAACACTTCTTAGAGCCGTTAAAAACTCATGTCCGGATATTCAAAATACTAGTATTAACAAAATATAGTTTCAAGTTTAAATATAAGAGAGAAAAATTCAAAACTCCATCAAAGAAGAATTGTTCCATGTAATATTTCGGCTAGATCGTTTAGCTAGGAGGATCTTGCATGTATAAGGCATAGAAACAACGTCGGTGGTTAGATTAGCCCCCTTTTAAGTCGCGAGACATTCAAGATATAAATTTTAATAAGAACTTTAAATTCATGGAATTAAAATTTTAAAAGATCTTATATAGAAGCGTGTGCAATCAAACTTACTTTAATACAATAATAATTAAGAAAAATTGAAAACCGTAATGTCATCGACTCATTCACTTGTTAGTTATCATTTTTAATTTTAAACGATAATGTCCGGACATGGAAATTGTACGTCAGTGATCTTTCATTTGATTCTCAGTTGTGTTGAGACTCTTATTTATAAGGAAATGATTTGATTCTCAAAAAAAAAAAAAAAAAACCTTTATCGACCGAATAGCATGTTAAATTGGTAATAAACATATATAAAGTCGTAAACTGTCTCTTTCACATGGAAGAGCCATTTAACAAATAAAAGAAAAAAGAAATATCAGAATCAAATATCTGCAAAGTTGAGACTTGCCACTTGAGACACATGGTTTATGAATGGCCTTTTATTCACGAACGCAATGAAATAGAATATAAAATATTTACATACGGGAAAACCAGGTGACGGACACCCCCAACTTGTGGGACTAGTTCTGCTGGAAAAACTGACATCAACAGATATTGCAATAAATTTCTAACAGCACCGATCCCAAAATTTACTGTGATGCTTGAAAGTTATAACTACAACTGTTACTCGTTTTAAATATTCCAAACAGCAACTGGTTCAAGTTTCAATCGTTTTAATTAACTTGATGATTTAAATAACGAATGTGTAAAAAAATTACAATGTCATTCATCACAAAAAGTGTTATTTTTGTTATATATAGTAAGTTGACTTTGATAATAACACGTCAAAAATCATATTGAAGTGAATAGTTAACAATGTAAAACGTTTATTAGTTATTACTTTGTGCATGCATGCAACTCTTAAATAATTGGGTCTAAATTAAAGGATTAACAAATAGTAAATGTTTTGTGTATATATCAATATGGCCCTGCTGCACACTAGAATGTTTCTGTCATTTAAGGATAAACTTGAACTGTCAAATTTAGGGCCGAAAAGAAAAAACTGTTTAGTCATAAGTTAGGTGCATGTCGTTTGTGGTCCTTCTATAAAGGGAAGAAAATAAAAACCCGCTATGCATAGCAGAGGACAGCTAGCTAGTAGCATGGTAACTTGTGTGTGGTCCATTTTTGGATGAGATCATGCAGAGTCTTCCAATCTTAAAACGCCATTTAGGATGCAACAGTGAAAAGATCAGAACATAAATAATGCAAATGCATGCGCTAATTGGAACTTAGAAGTCATCATAATATTGCATTCTGTTCTCTTTTAATTGTCCGATTTATAAAAAAATATATATTCTTATTTAGTTATCATTTTTAAATTTTAAAATCACATTAATTATTTTTTAAAATTATATTTTTACTTATTTTTATCTTTTAATTAATTTACATATATATTTATTGACGAATGAAAAGAAAAGAAAAGGATGAAATAAGAATTTTACAGTTGTTTAATTAAAACTAAGATTATTGTATTTTTATTTTTATATAACAACCTAAAAGAGAAATAAAAAGGGACGAAATTAATAATATAAAATGGAGGAGGTTGGAAAGAAAAACAGTGAAGATTTTTAGTTGAGTCAGCCGAAAAAGAGGTGATGAACAAGACAAAAGATGACATAAAGAGCGCAACACGAGTAGCGCGACCAATCAATTAAATGAAGAAATTGCTAAGTGGTCTGCACGACTACGTGTCTAGATTTTTGGTTATGCTTTATATATTTCTGGGACCCATTAATAAGAGGCGAATGTTAACTAATGTTTTTTTGATATTAGTTAAAAATTAAAGGATAAATATTTTATTGGAGATATATATAAAATTGTGTTATTTCTGATTTTTTATGATTTTCATTTTGATAATATATTTTTTCTTTTTATTTTCTTAATTAATGTTTTAAGTGATTTTCTTAATTAATGTTTTAAGTGTATTGATTATCAAGACCCTTAATAATATTATGTGGCTGATAAAAAAAAAATATATTTATCATTTTTATCAATCTCTTCATAATACATATTAGCTCTCAACTCGTATATAAGTAAAAAAAAATTGTATGTTGGATTTAAATATAATTAAATTTAATTATTTTTGTTCTGTTTAATATTATCATTTTTAAAATATTTTTCACTTAATTCTAATTTTATTTTTAATAACTTGTATTTATTCATGATAACAAGTTACAATAAATAATATTTTAGAAATAATCTTATTTTTACTTAAAATTATAATAATTAAACAATATGAACCAACTTTCTTAATTAATGTGAAATTAGTTATTATTTCTAGTCTTATATATAAGCAAAATAGTACAAATCATAATGATCAAGGAAAGTGGTGATCATATTTAATACAGTCATAAATTTAAATTTTATTCTAAAAATACTCTTAAATTTAAATGTTGTAAGTGATTATTTCATTTAATATTAATACGTATAATCCAATAAGTGAGTAAATAGTAAATAAAGTTATCAATATATTAAGGATATAAAAGATTTTTAATTTTAAATAAATTTGAAAACTTATCATTAAGACAAAAATATACCATTTGTTGTTTATATATAAGATTGAAGATAATATTTTTATTTATATACAAGTAGAAAGGGAGAACCAAAATACATAAAATGTACTCCTATTCCTGTATTCAAGTTTTTATTTTAAGAAGAAAAAAACTGATAAACTGCGTTTGTGCATGGCTCAACTTTTATTATGAGCGAATGTATGTCCTTTGGACCTTGTGCCTACCTATTTATTGAGTTACAAGCTAAGTGCCTATTTGGTTTTATGTTAAATAATTGATGGCTGATAAAAAAATGTTGGATGGAGAATTGATTTTGTGTTTAAGGTTAATTTTAAATAAATTTTTACATATTTAGTTTTGCATTAAAAAATATTTTAAAATTGATTTTAGGTTTAGAATTCAAAGTTGCATTTTAAGTTAAATTTTTTTTGTTCACATAATAAGTGTCGTCTTAAATTATTTATACGAATTAAGAAAACTTAATAATTAGATAAAATGGAATAATAATTTTTCAAAACTAATTAATTTTATTATTTATATTGCATTGAAAAGCTATAGTGATACTTATAACTTATAAGGGATAGTAGTAAAAAAAAAATCCTACATATACATTTGGACAAATATTTGTTCAAATATGACATTTATTTTATGACAAAAAAAAAATGTTTTTTCTAGACTTATCAACATCAATAACATCTTTAATCTAAATTAATTGGGGTTGATGATAGATTAACTCAATAATAGATCAGAAAAAAGACAAAAAAAGAGAAAGGAAGAGGGGAAGAAAAAGTGCAAATAAGACAAAAGAAAGGAAAAATAAGCTAAAATAATAAAGAGGTGTAAGGAGGAAGGGATAAATGAAGGGGAAAAGAACTAAAAAAAAGGAACGACTGTAACATAGAAATACTAATGGGTTTAGCCCTCCACCAAACTTATAGTTTTTCTCCACTTCGTCTTAAGACATACTATCCGCCAATCTATATTTCACTCCATCATGTCTTGTTTAACTACCTTTCTCCAGTCATCCAGTGGTCGTCTAACAACGTGCTCAAACCATCTCAATCTATGCTCCCTCATCTTTTCACACACCGGTACCACTACTACCTTTCGTCGAATATCCTCATTTATTATCTTATTTATCTTCGTATAATCACACATTCACCTTAATATCCTGATTTTTGCTACCCCTATTTTATGTTTATGTTGTCTATGTGCTGACCAAGAGTATGCTCCATAAAACATTGTTGGTCTTACAGTTGTTCTGTAGAATTTTCCTTTTAGCTTAATGGGAATTTTGTGATCACACAAAAATCCTAATGCACTCCGTCATTTCATCCACCCGCTCTGATTCTATGATTTACATCCTCATTAATCTCATCACTTTTTTGTAAAATTGATCTCAAGTATCTAAAAAAATCTTTCTTGGGTACCTCTTGATCAAGTCGATGCACTGTATATTGATCACCATCTTTTACCCGCAAAAACTCGCACTTCATATACTTCATCTTGCTTTTGCTTATCGTGAATCCTTTAGACTCAAAAATGTTTCTCCACAATTTCAGTTTCACATTAACATCATCTTTGATCTCATTAATAAGCACGATATCATCTACAAAAAAATACACCACGACACTTCCTCTTGAATATATTTCGTTAGTTCATCCATCACTAAGACAAAAAGATAAGGACTAAGAGCTTAACCTTGGTAAACACCTACCGTGATAAGGAAATACCTTGATGTTCCATTACAAGCTTTCAAACATATGGTAATCCCATCATACATATCCTTGATTGCATTATACATACTTTAATGCTACATTTTTCTTCTCAAGAGTCCACCATAAGATTTTTCTTGGGACCTTATCATATGTTTTCTCAAGATCTATGATATCACATTAAGTCTTTCTTTTTTTCCCTATATCTTTCCATTAATTGTCGCATCAAGAAAATAACTTTCATGGTATATCTTCCTGGCAGAAATTTAAGTTGATTTACAGAAACATTGATTTCCCTCCTTAGGCGATGTTCAATAACTTTCTCCTACAATTTCATAGTATGGCTCATGAGCTTGATGCCTCTATAGGTAGAACAATTTTGGATATTTCCCTTGTTATTGTAAATAGGCACAAACATATTTTTTCTCCAAGCATTAGACATTTTATTTGTTTGAAGAATCTTATTGAAAAAATTGGTCAACCATTTTGTTGTCACATCTCCCAAGTCTCTCCACACTTCAATAGGAACGTCATCGGATCCCAAAGCTTTATTATTCTTCATCCGCTTTAAAGTCTCATTAACTTTATGTGCATTAATTTGCGCACAAATCTTCTATTCAAATCATCTAAAACGTCCTCCAAATCTACCTCACTCCTATCATCATTTCCATTAAAAAGTTTGTTAAAGTAGTTTAACCATTTTTCACTTGCATCTTCATCCCTTACAAAAAAAATTTAATTTTCAACCTTGATACATCTCACTTAGGTGATGTCTTTACTCTTCTTATCCCTCATTTGTACAAGTTTATAAATACTTTTTTCACCATCCTTACTTTCAAAATTTTTATACAAATAATCAAAAATTTTGTCTTTAGCTTCTCGCATTGCTTTCTTTGTATTTCTTCTCGCTACTCTAAACTTTTACAAATTCTATTCATGTATAAAAAAAATATTATATGTTGGATTTAAATATAAGTAAATCTAATTAATTGTGTCTTATTTAATACTATCATTCATAAAATATTCTTCATTTAATTATAATTTTATTTCATTGACTCCTTTTTATTCATGACAATAAACTTTAATGAATGATATTTTAAAAATAATCTTATTTTTTATTTAAAATTAAAAAATTAAATGATGTCAAATAATTTTTAATCAATATAAAATTAATTATTTTTATTTATATATGGGTTTAGAGTATTATACATGAATGAAAAGTAGTCTAGAATAAAATCAGTTATAATTTCTCCACCAAAGTGACCCAACAATACAATAAATGTATGCAAACAAAGGGAACCCCGCGGGTTGGCTAAAAAGAACAGCAAAGCGTGACTCTAATTAAGGCCCAATGGGATCTGTTGAATTGTAGAAATCAAATCATATAGTGTGGGGGTGACTGCCTCTCATTTATCATCTTGCATTATCCGCCGAATGTTTTGGCTGCGTAGAAATTCAACACTCTTCAGCTCTCCTTTTTTTCATCTTTTTTTTGGTTGTAAAGAAGTCAAACGCCTTTTTTGCAGTCGAGATAAACTGGGAAAACAATCAGAGCATCATCAAGAGCCTAGCCCTGCATGCTCTCCTGAATACATCATATGATTGGTTTCAATTAAATGACACTTGTTGATTTTGAGACTTAGATGGGTGGTTCTTCTTCTCTATGCCGCCAGATCTTTAACTGGAACGGGGTGGATCCTCATTCCAATGCTCAAGTTAAGTTAAAAGACAAATGTTAATTAAGAAATTTAAAATAAAAATATTTTTATTGAAAGATAACGTATTAGGTTACTTATAATTGTCTTTGTACCTTTTTATGATTTTTATAATAATTTTTTATTTATTTTAGTTTCTTTATTAATGTATTAAAAACCCTTATTAACGAGATTTAAGAGATTTAAATGAGTCACATTATTCATAAAGTACTCAAGTTTAATTTGTTAAATGTCTAATTGAGCTCATTTGTTTAATTAAATAAATAAACTCAAACTTGATATCGGACTTAATTATTTAAATAAGTCAAACCTAAACCTTACAAGTTTAATATTAATAGCTCATTCATAAATAGAATATAGAAAATTAAAATTACATAGATTTTATAATATCATAGCATATGTTTAACACATGATTTTATTTTTAGATTATTATATAGTATAAAATATCTTATTAAATGCTAAATTGTTAGAATTAAAAAATAATTTAAGATTTTTTTTTGCAAATTAAAAAGTAATTTAATTCTAAATGAGCTAAACAACTTAGATTCAAGTTTTATTTTTTTTAACAAGTCAAACTCAAATTTATAATTAGACTCGTTTAAATAAATGAATTAAGCTTGAGCCATTTTTTTTTCACAAGTCAATCTTAAAATTTTAATATTCCCGTTCGACTCATTTACACCCTTAACAAGATCTAAGTTAAAATGGTGTATAAATTATGTTTATGTAGTGACAAATAATGTCTATTTGACCTAAAGAAACAACCTTCTTTATGATAAATTTTAGGGGTATTGAGTAAATAGGATATACATGGATGGTGTAAAAAAGGCTTTTATGATGTCAATGAATCATAAACGTGTATAGTATGTTTATCGATTTTTATAATAATTTTCAAATTATATCAGCAAAAATAAGACCATGTGAATCAATTGGAACAAAATTATTTTAATTTAATTAGAAATATTGAGTTCAAGTTTAGGATATGTACTTAGGTTAAGTACTCATAAATTTTTTGTCACTCATGATTATGTTATTAGTTCAAACATAATTGTCTCTAGTCAAATATATTCATGATTTATAAAATAAAAAATACTCATTCAATTCTTATTATAAAATTAAATTAAGTAATTCACTACTAAGATTAAGGAGATTAATTATTTAGTTGAAAACATTAAATTTATCTTAAATTAATATTTTTTAATCATATTTTAATTAATAATTATTATTTTTTATCAAAATAAGTTAGTCTTAAATATTATTTAAATAACATTCTATTAATTATATTTATTTTTAATATTCTTTAAGTTGAAACTTTCAAAAACTTGTATTTTATATTTAAATTATATTTTTTAATCTAAGAAAATAATATTTCTTCAAATATCTTTTTATTTTGTACATATTAAATACTCGTATTTTCCACAGTCTTGTTAGAAAAAGACATGTATAAGAGTAATAAGACGAAGGGAGTTATTAATTGTATACGCATGAAAAACTTCTTGCAAGTTGTACTGGAACGTATCCCTTAAGCAATAAGCATTCGAGCACATGATAAAATCTCCATAACTTAAAGTCATTAAGATCAATACACATCTTCATAACTCGAGAAAATGAAAGGGAACGTGATCTTCCTTACAGAGGGTGAGCTATTAAAAAAGGGATGAAAATGACATTAAAATTTATTTATATGATTGATCTTCTCCATCTCAATTTTCTGTTTTTTGTCTTTATGTTAATTATTTACGTGTCAGAGAAATAAAAAACAAATAACGGTGAGAATATATTTCAAAATAAAATCAACTACATTAAATAGTTTTTTAGATTTTCCTTATTTAAAGTTTCAAATCTTTTATTAACTGGGAGAGGTAAATACTGAATTGCCTATGAAAAGAATAAGCTTGAATATGTTTTCAATTCTTTAAATTTGGGTCACTTTTATATTTTATCTCCTAAATTTAAATTTATTTTTTAAATTCCTAACTTTTTGAAAAAAAAGAAGCTTTTTTTAGTCCTTATCTGTAAAAAAGAACTATTAGATTGATTCTTGAGTGAGTGGATGTATATTTTTTTTAAAGTAAAAGACTAAAAATAAAAATAAGAAAATTTAGAAAAACTGAAAATATATTTTAACCATATATGTATGAAAAATACAAATGAAATATAAATAACAACAAATATATAGTGAAATATTTGTTATTTAATTTCTTATTACACATTTTGCCTCCCAATTTTCACAATATCTCAAATTTTATCACTAAAAACTTTTTTACACATTACATTTTGTCTCCTAACTTTTTAAAATCTCAAATTTATGCCTATTAAGAAAAAAAGACAAAAGAAAAACTTTAAGAAACAAATTTTCTCTCTAAATCTTTTTATATTTTAAATTTTCCATTTTCCACCATCTTTCATTTAAATAAAGCGTAAAATTATAAACATAAATAAATAAGAAGATTTAATTCCATTGATTGAATAAGATGCGTAAATTATTATAAAATAATTTACATTCTTCAATTACTACCAACCAAAGAAAAAAGTGCAAGATAGAAGCTTGTTTTGCGAGCCCACTTGGGGAATGAAAGTGGAAATAAAACCCAGGGCTGAAGAAGAAGCCCAATAGCTGCCCAAACTAGATCCCAAATGTTACCATTAATCTTTCAACGGGCCCAGCCCAATATGTATCGACGAAGCAGAGAAATCTCTCCGAGTCGGAGTTAGCATCGTCGACGTTGCGATGGAGAAGGAAGCGAGTAGCGCCGACGACCCTTCTTCGTTCACGCTTCTAGTGTCGTATCCTTCCGGCCTTTCACCTTCACAGGTTCGCTTCCCTTCGATTCCTCACGATTCGCCTCAAAACGTACTTCGCTAACGAACTTTTTTCTATCGCTTTTGAAGGTTTCTGTGGCATTCAGCGACGCCTACGACCGGATCCCCCACTCTGACGTCAGCTTGGAGAACACGATTTCTGAGGTGGATCTCATTCCTTAACATTCGTTTTCGCAAGTGATGCATTCATGTATTCTGCGCGTGCGGGCGTGCGTTAGTTGGGTACTTGGATTTTTTTATTGCGTTTTATGCTTTCGTTTCCTCTTATGCTTATTTTTCTGTTTTCGTTGTGCAGATATGGAAGCAGAGGAGTCAAAAGAACAATTGTCTCTTCAATGGGAAGAAGTTCAGGGTATGCGCGCCTTGTTAATGAGATATTCTTACTTTCTCTTATATTACTTCACCAAAATCCAAGTCATATATACATGCAGTGATGTTAAGAATATGATTATTTTAAATTAGATTCCGGTTGCTAAACTATTGGAGATATCAACTAACTAATGTCATAGCATGAATATTTTTCCTTATTAATGTGTGTAATGGAATGGATCAGATGAACAATTGAGTTTTAATTTAATAATTCATAATTCTATATGACCTGAACATATGGCCTATTGGATCATAGCATGCTTATTAGTCCATATCTGTATTCCACGATAGAATGCAATGAACTCAATCTCTTTCTCTTTCTTTAATCCTTTATGTTGTTACGTAAAGCTGTGTATCTGAGATGTGTTATTGTAGCTAGAGTAAAGTTTGAGGTTATGTTTATTGACTCTGTTTAGGACTATCCCTAACAGAGTGTCCTTTTTGATGCAAATGTAACAGTATGGAGGGTGTGTTTCGCATGCCAAAGATGGATCCGACCATGAATGTGAACCGCATTTATGCCTCCATCTAGGTTTGACAGATTACAGGTCTCGTGTCAGTGCCCCTCTTTTAAATGTTACATTTTTTTATATAGCATGGTTAGTGATATTGATAGGATGCTAATGAGAATATAATCTTGAATGATAATTTATAATTTCATTTTTCATGTGGATACTTCAATGATCTTAATATGTATCTTTTTCATTGTTCTTTTTCATGACTTCTAATATCTATCTTTGATAGGTAGTAAATAGTTAAAACTCATATTTGGTAAATTAGTGGGAAACTTTTGTATTTCCATATTAAATTTCAACATAAGGTAGCCTTTGGCTTAAAAATATGTGCATGATTGATGTATTAAACAATTTGTATAATATACCAGCAGACATACAAATGTCAGATGTTATTTGCAGCAAATGCCATATATACTGTACAGTTATCTTTAGTGTTCTTCTGAAACCAATAGAGGATATCTCTGCAATGCTGCCTTTAAGCCTAGTTGAATCTTATTGCTATTCTCTCCTTGTATTTTTGTTTATCATTTCTACTTCCCTTTATTTATTAATTATTGGTTAAACTTTATTCCAGGACTTTTGTGGGGACAAATTTAAGTCCTTTGTGGGAAAGGTTCCTGTTTCCATCAGAAGGTAAATCATTACAATTTTCCGCCTTCTTTTAAACTTAAGTACTACTATTTTGTGGTTACCCTATGACCTTAAACTGTTAGCACCTGAACTTAGGTAATGTGACACCTGACTTTCAAAATGAAGCTGCTTTGATGTCCAATAAAATTATCAGGAAAGGATCAAGGGGATGGGGGTTGAGTTATTGAAAATTTAAGGCAGTAGGAGGGTACCTCTCTTCTGTTTCCCTGCTTGGATACAGTGGAGTTGCCCTTTATGTCTGAAAATATGTAGATCTCGCTCTTCTCTCTGTTCCCAACTAGAGGAGATATTACTGGATCCTGAAATCGTTAGCCATTTGGGAACTTGAGCATCTCATCATCGTATAGCTGTCCAATTCCATAACTCTTAGTACAGTAACCCAATAACACAGGAACCACAATCTTCATTCAAGTTATAACTGTTTTAGGTCCTGCCTTCCTTCTTTGTACCTTGTTTGAATTGGATTGTGTTCCATTTTTTAATCAGAAAATATTCAAAAAGGGTAAAGGATGTAAAATTGTTGCCTTTTTTATGCGTCAATTGTCATGTAGGTTCATAGAATTGCTAAACAGGGGAATAAGAAAGAAGGAGCAATATTACATATTAGCTGCTTTATGATTAGTAGGAGGAAGAGAATGTACTTGTGTCAGAATTCATCAAGAAGATAACTTACTATGTCACAGGTGGAAGATATAGAAGCTCATTTATGATTAGTAGTAGGAAGAGAATGTACTTGTGTCAGAATTCATATGTTTTATATATTTTTATTTTAACCACCACTTTTCGGGGACAAAGTAGACACAGCTTTTATCAAACATTGTTCAAACATGTTAACTTCATCCTACGGTTAGATGTATTGGTTGTTTTATTTTATCTCTTTGATTAAAAGTTATTAAAAAATAATGGATGGAATTACAAGGACCAAAATTGAGAAGCTTTTATGTTCCCTCTGTTTCTGCCTCCTCCTCTTCCATCCTTTCTTTGCTTTGAATCGGTATTGATTTATTTGCCTTAATCTTTTGGCTTCTTCCTTATCTCTCTTCAGATGATTCTGTTCTTTGTCAGCACACCTCCAGTCCTCTAGGAAATGGTGCAGTGGTGGAGACAAATGACAACAAAATAATTGTATTACAACGAAGTGATAATGTTGGTGAATTTCCTGGACATTTTGTTTTCCCTGGAGGCCATCCTGAGGTATTCAATGGTGAAATGGATGTGTTAAATCTTAAATCCTTTCTGTTGCTGCTATCGAGTATTACAGTAGTACATTTATTTTCTACAATAGATATGTAATCTAAGAAGCACAGACGCGACACTTCAGCGACGTGTCCCATGTCGGACACGGACGTGGACCCAACTCGCGTGCAACGCGGAGTCGGGTGCGTCCGCCATCGCTGGACACGGTTGGGCCACCGGACACGTGCGATTGGACGTGGCCCAACAACCGGACGTGGACACGTCAGCTATTTGTCGACGGAGGGAGACAACGGCAAGACACGCGAAGGGAGAATGTTGTAGGTTGCTTTGTGGCCGTCAACAGAAGCAACATTGTCCTTGGTTCCTCCGTTTTGGTCAGCAGAGGGTTTGACTAAACGTGGGCGGAGAACATGCTCCTATGATGCCTCTTCAACTGCGACATTGTTTCGGTGATGACATTCAACGACGTGTTGACGTTGGTGTTCGCGCACACGGCCATGCGCCACGCGTCTCCACTGTCCATCGCAGTTTTGAGTGAATGTTTGAGGAAGGCCGAGACACATCCAGATATGTGGGAAAGATTTTGGATTTTTAATTTTTGTTACGATTGGTTGTAATTTTGGATTTTGGTACTTGCTAAATCCATTTGTTGTGGAATTAATCAATATTGAACGAGTTATTTCTCCATCGGTTATACACCTCTTAGTCTTAGTACTTTTTGTTAGACATATGACATATCTCTTGATGCCTCTTAGTAGTTAGTACTTTTTCTTAGATTATCATATGAATATATAAATTTTATGGTCATAGTTGATCACATTGGTCATGTTCATATTGATCATATTTTATATATATATATATATATATATATATATATATATAGGTGTCCGCCGTGTCCCCATGTCCCATGTTTTTTACTGTAGGCGTGTCCCTGTGTCCATGTCGTGTCTGACACCGTGTTTCTTAGTATGTAATGGACAGTTTTAAAATAAGTCTTTAATTTGATTTTTGGGTGTGTGATGCATTTATTTGTCATGATATATGCTTCTTTTTGCTTTACCATATTGTCGTTTGCTCTTTTTTACTTTACTGTATTGTCTTCTGTTCAATGATTAATTGATTACTGAATAGAAGCACATAATTTTTCCTGTTCATAATATTTCTGCGTAGACTTGGCTATACATTGATTTTTCTATATGATTGATTGACAGCCTCAAGAAATTGGTATAACATCTCATCAATATGAAAAGGAGTTAACAGAATCTATTAACATTAAGGTTTCACAGGAGATGTTTGACAGCATTGTTCGTGAAGTAGTTGAAGAAATTGGAGTGCCGGCTACATCCCTTGTAAGTTTCATAATTCCTATTTCCTACTTTAATATTACTATGAGTGAACACAATATACATGGTTTTTACCTTTATAAGTAAGTGAACTTCAGAGCCACCTAGTATGCTAGCTTTGGTAGACTTTGTGATTTATATTTTTTGGTTTTTGTTATACACCTGTTCTCGTAGTGAATTGATTGCTGGTTAAATTTCAGTTTGTTTTGCTAATATTAATCTCCTGTCCCTTTTCTCTTTGAAACTGGGGTTGGATAGGTTCGAAAACTTGGAATCTAATTTTGATCTTTTGTCATGTAGAGCATCCCGGCTTTCATTGGTATATCTCGCAGGAACTTGAATGTTAGACCAGCTGCATTTTTCTTTATCAAATGCGGTCTTGACTCAAAGGAAGTTCAGCTGTTTTATTCAAGCGCACAAGATGGCTATGAGTCAACTCAGCTATATGCTGTTCCAATGGTGAATCTAAAGCTTGTTCTTATTGTGTTAGCATGAAATCCATTCTTAATAACAATTATGTGATTATTTTCATTTTTATTTTTTTGCTGTTTCCATTTAAGAACATTTGCATTATTTTGGTAGTGGCATTAAAAAGAGACGAGCATGGTCTTGGTGGGCTTTTTCCTTATGCCACAGAAGGCCCATCAAATTGATTATGGGTTCAGACTTAAGAGGGGCCACTGTTGGTGGGTTGCAGCTGTAGCGTGATGAATCAATGATAATGACAGCTACTTGTTTAGTGATATTTCTTTCTCTAGGTTTTCGTGGGATCTGTTGGGACTAATAAACTTCATAGTTCAAAGCTAAAAGCTAGTTTATTGTTAGTTCGTTACTAAAGTTTAAATTGGTCATTTTAGTTTAATTCATATGTTTACGACCAACCTTTAGCCTTGAAACCATAACTCGTTGATTTTGTATCTTTCAGATTGAAGTAGAAAACATGACTTCTAGGATGCCTGGCTGTCATCGAGGTGGATTTGCCCTCTATAAATTGATGGTTGACACCAGGAAGATTACTTGATGGAAATTTGTAGCACTCACAGGTGTCAAGAATCGTAGTTGCATGCCTTACAAGGATTTTTCCTGCGTGATGTAGTTTGATACTGACATTACAACCTCCACTTCCCCGCCCAATGCCCGAGACATAATTTAACCGAGTGCAAATCTTCCCACTGAATGCTATACAGATGTTCTATTTCATTGCAATAGATTATACTAATGCCTGTTTTCAATTCATACGCAAATAAAATAAGGACAAAACTAAGATGCAATTGTTTAGGACCTTGGGTATTTTTAGTGTTATTCTTAAATTAGAATTAGAGTTCCATTAAATGTCAACACAATTATTGAGGTGAAATTTTAATTCTAATTAGAGAACAACACCAAAATGCCTATAGAACTACATCTAAGTTTCGTCCGAAAAGTAAATAAGCCAATCTATTGTTGTATTTATATTTTATAGCATTATCATTTCGAATGGCTTATACCCGATGGCCACCCTACAAAACACGGGTTGGCGTACTAGAGCTCAAGTGGCTCAATCTGCAGTCCACTTTAGATTTATCGTCATTTATGAGATATTTATTTCGGATTTACATTTATTTTTTTGTAAACATGAACCCTTTTAAGATTGAGATATGTTTCCTGTATCAAGCTTTTAGCTTTGTTGCCTATAATTTTATGCTGCTAATTGAGCTTGTTCATTTTGTTTTGTTTATTTATTTATAGATGTATGTTTTACGAAGGAGGTAATTACATGATATAGTATTTTGCATTTCTTAAAACCTGTTACTTTTTTTCTTTTGGGTGGTTTTCATCGTGAATTGTCGACAGTTACTGTCTTACTCTTCATGCCTATCCATCGAATGACACTATGACCTTCACACGGCTGGCTGATCGTTGAAACTTGTAGCGCTGACAATTAATATTTAGCTTCAAACTGTAGAAAATTCATAGTTAGGCCAAATTATTCGATTTTGTGATTTAAGACTTCGTGCATTCAAGAAGCCTTTCAACTTGCGTAAAGATGGACCTAGCTGTGGTACTAGTATAGGGAGATGGCCACTCAAAGCCAAAAAATTCCTTTGTAAATTGTATTTAATTTAATTCATTTGGTAGGCTTTCATAAATTTTTAAATTTGCCCAGTTTTCATGTACAAGTAATCTCACCTAATATTTTGTAGTTATGCCTCCCCGTTGAGTAATTTTCGGTGTGACACGGCACGAGCAGCTGCTGCTGACTTATACTGCCAAAAGTGATTATGCTGTATGTATGAGTGCATGTTTGGTTTGTAATTGAAATTGATATGACACACATTCAAATGCAAATTCAATGAATAGAAATAAAGATTTTGATCAGTTGATAAAGCAAACATGTAATTAGTATGATCAGATTCCTAAGCATTATCTTCACTGTGAAACTGAGAGATAGAACCTAATAATCTTATATATCACAAAGAGTTCTATAATTGGACCAATGTCGATGCTATACTTTGAAAAATACCATTATGAATTGTGCATACTGGCAGTGTAGCTTAAAATCCGTATGTCAGATCATGCTCATTGCTCAATAATTATTTCAGTCAATGGTCAACCGCCGGAAACATAAAAATTGGTCATCTTCCCCGGTCAACGTTCAGTTCACGTCAAACCAAAATTTTAATTTGACCTTTTGAGTTTGGACAATAAGAAGTAGGGTGCTAAAGACTATACGAATAAATACTCATTGAATTTTTACACGATTAGACGATGAGGAATTGATGATGAGGGTCCTACCATTTACTGTAACATTTAAAAGAGAAACTAGAATTTTCAAATAACCTTATCATATAAAAATCTACTTTAAAAGGATTTATTCTCCATATACTATTTTTAATCATGATATTGTATGAAGTAATTTAAGTGAAAGCAATAATTAATCTTCGTCGGATCATATATTATTATCTAGTACAAGAATTTTATTATATTTTTTTAAAATTTTATTACATTAATATTTCAAATATTAAATCAATAACAAATAAATAATAATAAATTAATAATTATATTTAACATTTTAAGAATATACAGTACCATCTTTAGTTACTAATTATTAAAAATTTAAAACTATAAGGAAACTTAAATTTATTCATAATACTGCTACAAGCTTGCTAGGTACTATTGTGACTTGGGAGTTGGTTAGCAACGTTGTCCAGGCACTATGATATATTTCCAACAACCAACGGGTGGAGTGGACCTGTAAAGTTATTCGTTCAAGCGCAGCCACACGCCCTCCCCGCCAACTAAAAGAGTATAAATGAATAAAGTTTAATTTCTGAATAATTATTTAAATTACTTTAAAATAATTATTTTAAAAATTAATAAATTTATCACATACTATAAATTATGATTGGATAACTGTGTAGAAATTTTTATATTATTTATA
>PYAF01001544.1:617147-683291 GCA_007407185.1 Glycine tomentella
TAAGAAGGGACAAACAGCAATTCACATGGCAGTGAAGGGACAGAGTCTTGAGGTGGTGGAGGAGTTGATAAAAGCTGATCCCTCAACAATAAACATGGTTGATAATAAGGGTAACACAGCATTGCATATAGCAACCAGGAAGGGCAGGGCTCGGGTAAATTAGACTATGCCTGTCATAATTATGCTTATATTTACATAAAAACTTCATATGTAAGATTATAATGATAAGAAGAAGGATGTGATTTAGATCACCATTCACTTAGATAAATCATAATGTTCGTTTCATGGTGTGCCTATCCTGCATAGAAAACAAGAATATCATATTGTTTGATAGTACTCTATTAGGAATTCATGATGGCAATAAGCTTGAATGATTTCTTCTGTATGGTGGAAGTTCAACTATTATTTTCTTTTAGTTTAAAATGAGTCCATAATCTTTTATTACTATATGAAGACAAAGATAGTGTAAATCCAAATTTTTTATGATATTTGGTTAGCATTTTGGAAACAGTAGTAATCTGAATTTTGAAGTCATTTTGAGTTACTTTTAGTGCCTGTTATGTTATGCGCTTGTTCCCAGGACGGAAGAAAAATGTAAGAATAGATTTGGCCAACATTTGGGTTGAAATCTGATTTATAGTTGCTGTTGTGGCCTATTGCCTAATTGGTCCCTTGAACAGTTTATGTATGTTCTTCATAGCAACTGAGGATTTAATTTTTACATTATTTTAGATGCGAACAATTTTGACCTCCATGAGATATGCAAATGTAGCGTCTATGAGTGTTGAACTTATTCAACCTTTCAATGTTTTGATTTGTAATATTCATAACAATGTTCAAGTTCAGGTCTTGGTTAGCTCAGACCTAGGTCTCATGGTAGGATCCTTTTGAACATTATGGTCCTTGGCTTCTACATTCTGAAAGTGCTTGCGAAAGCATATTTATTTTAAATTAGAACTGTCTTTAACATTTTTGTCTATTGAAAAGAATGAAAGAAAAAAGAAAGAAATTTAGAGTGCATGGTCTTATTTTAGTGACTAGATTCTTGAGTTGAAGAGTCAATAACCAGAAATAATGTTGAAACATTCACGGCTAGGAATTAGTCTTGAACCAATTTCACATTCATGACAAATGGTTTTGAGGTAAAACCGTAAAAGAACAGGATTGTTCATAACATATAGCACGATACTCATCATGAACATGAAGGAACATTCACCTGTGTCTCTGTAAGAGGGAGCAGTAGATACGCATCATTTTATAAATCATCCTTGTCTGATAACCTATTAACAAGACTAGAATTGATCCTTTGTGTGACTGAGTCATCTCAATATAGCAATCCAATCCAAGTCATCTTCAATTTGCTTTAATGCAAATGAATTGCTAGCATAAAGTATAAAATGACAACGTGGCTGGAAAAGTTAATTTAATATTTGTTTCTAAGTTGTTGGATTAATGGTAGAGTCTAAACTCTTAATTTCTCTTGTGCAGATTGTTAAGTTGCTTCTTGGGCAGACAGAAACCGATGCCTTGGTAGTTAACAGATCCGGCGAAACTGCACTAGACACAGCTGAGAAAACTGGGAACTCTGAAGTTAAAGACATTCTCCTGGAACATGGTGTCCGAAGCGCCAAAGCCATAAAGGCTCAACCAGGAACAGCTACAGCCCGAGAGTTGAAACAGACTGTGAGTGACATAAAGCATGAAGTCCACTACCAGTTGGAACACACGCGCCAAACTCGAAGAGGTGTTCAAGGCATTGCCAAACGCATCAACAAAATGCATGCTGAAGGACTCAACAATGCAATAAACTCCACAACTGTGGTTGCAGTCCTCATTGCCACAGTTGCCTTTGCAGCCATCTTCACAGTCCCTGGCCAATTTGCTGATGAACCAAAAGACATCCCTGCAGGTTCAGGAATGACCATTGGTGAAGCAAACATAGCCCCTCAAGCTGCATTTCTCATTTTCTTCGTCTTTGATTCCATCGCCCTCTTCATTTCTCTGGCCGTGGTGGTGGTGCAAACCTCGGTTGTGATCATAGAGAGCAAAGCAAAGAAGCAGATGATGGCCATCATTAACAAGCTAATGTGGTTGGCTTGTGTGCTTATTTCTGTGGCCTTCTTGGCACTGTCATTTGTAGTGGTGGGGAAGGATCAGAAGTGGCTTGCAATTGGAGTCACTATCATAGGGACAACTATAATGGCCACAACTTTGGGCACCATGAGTTACTGGGTCATTAGGCATCGCATTGAGGCCTCAAACTTAAGGAGCATTCGGAAATCTTCAATGGGAAGCAGGTCAAGGTCTTTTTCAGTATCAGTTATGTCAGATTCTGAGCTACTAAACAATGACCGTAAGATATTGTATGCCATATAGAATCACTAATAACGCCTTGTTGCTCTTTCATTTACTCTATTTTTTCCACGGCCTGATGGATTTTGTATATCCAACTAAAGTGGGTATAATCATACTAACCTGATGTTTAACAGTATGCTTAATACTCTATTTTCCCGGCTCTTATGGTGTGGGGTTGTTTCAGCTTAGAGGTTTCGAGACCAAGTCTTGGATATGTAATTGTGTAAAATACTAGAAGGGAGAGTTTTGTTATCTGTGGTAATCTTACTCGATTTAAATAAGATTGCTTCTAATGGAAGATATAATCTAGTTAAAAAAAATCACATTATTTTAACATAATGATTCCAATTTTAGTTAATAAAATACAAATACAAATGAATTGGTTAATTTTCATTACATTAATCCAAGTTGGTATGATTCAGATCTCTTAAGCAATATGTACAACGGTGTTTTAGTAAAAAAAAAATTTACAAAAATTTATAATCAATAAAATTGGTAAATCCTTCACACCAATAAATTGATAACAAAAAAATGAATTGGTTCAAGAAATGATACCATGCTATTAGTTAAAGAATAAATCATTAGTTTATTTACTAATTTACATGCCTTTTTAAGTACTGGTTAAGTTATTATTAATCAATATAAAAATCATGTGAATATACATAAATAACACGTTTGCTTTTACAAAAAGTACAGCCCCATTGTCCCACGGAAAAAGGGAGAAAAAAGAGAACAAATAATTTTTCTTCCCATTCATTGAACCAAGCCAGACAGTTTTCTAGTATCTCAGGTACAATGAAGTTGCAATAAAAAATAAAAAGGAAGAGGACAAAATGCAAAAAACAGCTGTCCCAATTATTGTCATAGTTGACATTGTAGTTTATATTTTTTTTCTGCTATGCGACAAGATGTATAAAGAGTTAAAGACACATCGCAATGACTAAAACATGGCATCGGTTAAAGAAATCAAGTGAGAGCTTTCTTGCTATTGGGCCTAATGTATGATTTGTCTGGACTGTGATGTGTCTGCTGGACTGAATGACCTGCAAGACGAACTTGGTAGATTGAATCAGTGTTGTAGTAGTATTTCTGTTTCTCTTGTTTTGCAGTTTCCTCTTCTATCCAACAAAAAAAAAAAAATACAGTAATTTACTTTTTGTTTTTGATTTTCATTGTCAGTACAAACATTGAAAAAAACTCTTACTGAAACAAGCTTATTCAGTGTCATTGCTGATTTTTAAAAGGTTAGAAATTAATTAATAATTAATAATAAACCGTGAAACTACTTCACCGATAAATATTTGGGACTTTTAAGTATGTAACTGATAATTGTTCTATTGATCCTAGGAACAAGTCAAAAAGCCAATGTCATCATCTCATTTCAATTCGAAGAAGCACGAGCAGCTCATAGCACAGGATATTCATTTGGGCTAAAAAAATTATCTTGAAAATGGATATGGAACTTAGAGGGAGAATATTATGTCTTAAATATTCATTAATGACTAATGAATTCACTTTATGCTCTTCCTCAAAGTGCATTTAGTAGGAACTTTTGTTATTTTGAGATTTTTTTTCCCACATATCTCCTTATAGGACAATTTTCTTTAAGACATAATTAAACATTAAATATAGACACTTTTCTCAATTGAAACTCAAATCTTGATTCAACACATTATAAAAGACTATCTCTTTCCAATAGATCTAATCATTTTTTGTTGTTATTTTGAGATTGAATATATATAACTTAAAGTTCTTGAAAATGTAAACTAATGATTAATAAGAATGAATGAACTAGTAAAAAAATTAATTAAAATATGCTTGTAATGTAATAGTTTTCTAGTATGCCATCCAATTGTAGTTTACTTTATATGTAAGTTTGTCAATTTTAATATAATTATTTTAAAAATGATTTCTAATCAAATGTTAATGTAAAAAAATTTGTCCTTATAATATATGACAATTAAAGTCATAAGTAAATCTTTTGTTAAACTTGTGATATGGCTAAATGACTTATGAAATGTCTAGATTTGATCCTATAAATAAAAGTACATTATGGTGATAACACAAAAAGAAAATTATTAAACTATATTATGACGTAAAATTCAAATGAAATTATTTCTTTCCTATAAATTATAATTTTGAAAAACAAAAGAAAAATGGCTTGACCATTGGGTTGATTGATACTTGTACACTTTTTAATGATATGTTTGTACTTGTCACAAAAAAAATGATATTTTTGTACTTTTTTTAGAATATTTTTTAAAGAGTTTATTAAGTGAGTAAATAATCTATACACGGATAGTTTCAATCAATCATAAATCATTATATATGAAAAATTTATTAATTTTTATAATAATTATTTTTAAAATCATATTAACAATAATTTCTAACCGATTGAAAATGTAAGAGGTTTTACATAGTTAATGTATGAATTAAGTATGATATTTAAGGTAGTTTATCAAAATTAACAAATTTATTATGATATGTGATAGTTTGTAATGGGATGAAAATGTAAAAAATATTTTATACTACTGTTACATATCCTATTTTCTAATAATCAAATTTATTTTTTCATTAAATCAATAATCCAATTTCACAACTCATTCTAGACAACTAAGGCCTCGAAATTGGGCAAACATAGGCCGAATTTTCAGCTTTTATGGACCTAGCTTGTTCATAAACTTAGGACTAAAATTTGCTTTATGCACCCCAAATTTATAAAGTCCTCATCTTCCCTTCTTCCCTCGGTCACTTTTTTTTTCTCCATCTTCCTCTTCTCCGCATCGAATATTCTCTTCGCCGCCACCAATCCTTTCCCTCGCACCTCTGTGTTGTCGCCACAACCTCTTCACCCTTTGAATTCAAGATTCAGAGTTACATACAAATGTATTACGGATGGTGATACGTAATTTTACAGTGTAAAATAAGTATAAGTTTATTTTCATAAAAAAATAAAAAAGCTCAAAATTGAAAAAGATATTATATAAAGTCACTTTTTTATTAATATATAATTTTTGCTAAAAAATATATGATTAATCACTTGTAATTATATTTTTAATTCTAATCATATTTTTTTCTGTAAATTTAAATATAAAATCTTATTAAAATTATTCGAGTATAACTTTATTCATACTAACCACAAATCCATAAAATTGTAGAAATTAAGGTCATATTTTTAAGTAAATAGTCTGGCGATAACTAAAAAAAGTTCTTTACTAGTATTATAATTATATAATTCAATAAAATATCACCATGCACGATAAATTGTTGATTATACTGGTTATCTTCAAATTCATATCAATATCCTTTCTAATTTCTAATTGATTTAAAATTGTAAAATTAAACACTAGTATATTTAAAATACATAAAAATTAAACACTAGTATATTTTACTATTTTGTAGAAGGATTAAAAGTATATATAAAAGACTAAAACTATATTAAAAAAAAGTTAATAACCAATAGCATTAGGAAGAGATCATTTCGTCCTTAATCCAAATTTCCTTCTTCAACAAAATTGTGTGACCGAACACAATTGCAGTCGTCACTACAAATACAAAACCGAAGAACATTTCAGGGATCCAAACGCCCAATCGGATTCGCAAGCTCGGAAGAGCGAAAGAGAAACGCATTGCAATCTTCTTCGGTGCGTGCGTGAAAAGATCGAACCATGGATGACGAATTGCTCGAGCTGCAGCGACAATTCGAGTTTGCACAGCAAGCCAAGTCCAGCATTCGATTATCAGAGCGAAACGTCGTCGAATTGGTCCAAAAACTGCAGCAACTCCAATTCATCGATTTCGAGCTTCTCCACACTGTCTCCGGCAAAGAATACATCACTCTCGTACGCTCTCTCTCTGCTTCGCTTCTTTCGCTGATTAGGTTTCCGCGTTCGTAATTTCATTTTCAATGAATTTGATTGAATTCGATAATCGATTGTGTTTCCGTGCTTCGTTCACTGTGTTGTGCTGATTCTTAATCGAACGTTTATTAATGCGATCGTGCATGCTGTTAGGATCAGCTGAGGAACGAGATGGTGGCGGAGGTGAAGAAATTAGGGCGCATTTCTTTGATCGATCTCGCTGACGCTACTGGAGTTGACTTGTACTACGTGGAGAAGCAGGCTCAGAGCGTTGTAACTGAACACCGAGAACTGATGTTGACTCAGGGAGAAATTATGTCGGAGTCTTATTGGGACTCAATTGCAGAAGAGATTAATGAGAGGCTTCAGGAATGTAGTCAGATTGCTCTGACGGAACTCGCCGCGCAATTGAACGTAGGTTTGGACTTGGTTTCCTCCATGTTGGAGCCGCGCCTTGGAACAATTGTGAGTTTGTGTGTGTATGTGTTGGTTTGAATTGAACCGTGCTGTGTTAAATTTGGAATGAGAGTGATAATTGTGTTTTGGTGAGTAATCAGTGAGAATTTGGAATGACAGCACAATCCGTTTTTGAAAATAGGTGAAAGGAAGGCTTGAAGGCGGACAGTTGTATACTCCTGCCTATGTGGCTCGTGTTGGTGCCATGGTTCGTGGTGCTGCACGGGGCATCACCGTTCCCACGAATTTGACTGTAGTATGGAGCTCATTGCAGCAGTTGCTGCAAGAAATTGATGGAACCAGTGGTTTGGCTGTTGAAGGATCTTTCTTCCAATCTTTGTTTAATGGACTTGTGAAGGAAGGCGAGGTTCTAGGGTTGCTTCGTGCAGGAGTACACTGGACACCTGCTGTAAGTGGATCCTTCCCTAACTAACTAGGAGTCTAGGATCTCAGTTCACATCAATAATCCTCTGACGGTCTGATCATTAGAGCCTATGAGTAGAAGTAGTCAACTACTATGGCATATCCCTTGGGGCATTGAACTAAGTTCCTATATGTTTAGAAAGTATTTGTTATGACTTCCATTTCTTATGTCACACAACAGGTATTTGCTGTTGCTCAAAGGGAGTTTGTGGATTCATTCTTTTCTCAGGTAGGAACTGACACTTCTCTCATCTTTCTCTTTCGTTGAAGATACCACAACTTTTGCCTACGTCTAGTATATGATCTATTCATTAGAGCTATATAATTGTCTTTACAAGTTTGATAGATTGAACTTGTATACTGACTGACTTTTATCTGTTTATTCTTTGTAAATTGTATCTTTTACATGTATATTCTCTGTAAATTGCTTCTTTTACCTTCTCATTATCTTTTGGCAAAGCAAAATTCTGAACCCCGCTGCATTCATTTTTGCCTTTTTTTTTATATGCTATAGAATTCTTTCATCGCATATGAAGCGCTGCACAAACTTGGAATTCCCCAGCCCATTCAATTCTTGCAGGTAGCTAAATTGCTCCTATGTCGATTCTTTTTCTAAATAATAACTATTAGTATTAGGATCATAGATATATGTGAAATGAATACTTTGTACTACTTGTTTCCCTAGCTTAGTTAATGAAGCCTAAGTTTGCGCAATCCAATTTAGTTCAGATATCCTGAAGGCAAACCGCTAGTTACAACATTTGTTCATTCATCGATGATTGAGATGCTAGATGCTTCTACTGAGGATGCTCTTGACCGTGGTAGCTGGTAAGCACCATAACATTTTTTTCTGCATTATCCCTAGTTTTTGTTTCCATCCCTTTCTTCATTACTAAATTCAGCCAGGCTTAATACTATCAATTGATCTACAAATTACAGTTGTACAGTATAAACTAAATTTTTTGAATTATTGTGATGTATATAGTGGTGATTTTCTTATCTGATGGATTACTGTTGTGAACTCGTGATATTTTTACTCATCTATCCCTCCGATTGAAAATAACTTTCACATTACATAGTTAATGGCTTAGCAAAGATAGATATCCAAATTAGACTATAACATGTTCTTTTGTAAACTCTAATTTACTTATGGTTCCCAATATCAATAATATGCATTGCATGACTTTATTTAAGGGGTCTGGATGAGTTGGTGAAGACGGGTAGGCACACCCTATAACCCAACTTCTCTTGTTGCGCTTGTTATGTTAAAATTTGTTTCTTCATAGGATAATGGTTGTTGCCACTGGATGATAATGACTGATCCAATTTTATTGGTTTTGCTCTCTCTCTTTCTCTCTAGTCCTAGGCAGAACTAGATACATCCATATGTTGTGTTCTTGAATTTGAAAACTCTTTTGGTGAAGGATTGGTTAATTTCTGTGAGAATCTTTATGCTATGTGGGATGTAGTGCAAGAATTTCCTTGACATTGTTTCCAAAAATTATTGCAAGTTATATTTACTATTTACTCTTTGGAAGACAATTTTTTCTAAGCATTGTATTCTGATATAACAATGCTGCAGGAGTGATTCTCTTTCCTTATTGCCTTCATCATTTACACCCCAAGATGCATCTAAAATGTTGTCCCTATGTCAATCTGTTCAAAATGCTGTTAAGGTGATATTTAACCACGTTGTAGATTTATGCTCAGTGTATTTGATTCATGTGTTGATAAACTTTATTTTCTTTGCAGTCTAACAAAGCACATATTTTTGGGGATTTTTATGTGTTGAGCAGCAGCTTTATAAAGGTCCGTTGTGACATTTGATATACTCATGTTGATGTCAACTTAATTATTTAATTATACAACCACATTGCCTATTTTATAGTGCAAAAGCTACTACTATGTCCAGTTTGAAGATTGGTTTAATAGATTAGGTTAATATTGCCAATGAGAACAACAATTAAGATGCTAGACATATGTTATGAAATTTGCTTAGAAGAGGTTCAGCAGTTTAGTGAATACACAGTTCAGAAAATTGATGCTCTGGTCACCATCACAACTTGACTATCAATGGGAACCCTAAAAAAAGTGGTGATATAAAATACCTGCAGTGTCACCTACTGTACAGAATGGAGTTAGATGTTAGGTTAATATGTATGACCCTTTTTTTTAGTGAACATATGTATGACCCTTTTTTTCAGTGAACATATGTATGACCCTTTTGGGCTATATATTTCTTTCTGTGATTAATTTCCTTTACTATATGCAGATTTTGGTTTCGTATCTTCTCTCATTTCTCGCTTACGAACCAAAATCAAGTGTAGAAGTTACTGTTGAATAAAAAAAAGATCTATATGCAACTATTTTTTATTGTTGGTTTCCTGATGCCATGTTTCTCTCCCTCATATACTAGGACATCTGTGATCGTGTTGTGAAAGAATTGGAGACATTAGGTGTTTCTGGGTCTGCTGGCAGTACAATGCCTGGTGATTTTCAAGTACCCAATGAAGCAAAGGTAGGGCATGAGTCAAGCAAGTTGAATGACTCCAATGAGATGGTGAGTGATGGTGGTGCCAACAGGCATGCTGATAAAGGATCAAAGAAAAAAAAGGGGAAAGCCACTGGGAATGCAGTAGCAAATCTATCTGAAAGTGGTGCAGATAACCAGGAACAGACTTTGACAAAATCTAAGAGAGGCCAGAAAAGAGGTAAGGATACATCTTCACAGACGTCAGATTCAAAGACAGGTTCTAGGAAAGAATCGCTTAAAATGAAAGAGGATAATCCCGGTCCCTCAGAAGAATGGATCATGCAGAAAATTGCAGCATTAGTTTCCGATTTTGAAGAACAAGGTCTGTTGATTTAGATATCAAATTTGTTCTTTTCCTATACATGTTACCCAATGTTCTCAAATGCAGTGCTATAAATTGATAGGTATAGATGACCCTGAAACAATTCTAAGGCCTTTGGCTAACCAATTAAGGCCTACCATAATCAGTTCTTGGATGGAGAAAAAGAAGGCATTGCTTACAAACAATGCAGAAAGAATGAAACGTTTGCTTGATAATTTGCAGAAGAAACTTGATGAGGTTTGACTGCTAAAGTTGCATTTTTTTTTTCTGCGTCCACTATTGTTCTGTCTTTATGTAGCTTTATTTCTTCTTTCATTCAAGGGTATTTATCTAGCCATGCAAAATTAGTGGCCTTTTATTTGTAATTGTACAGTTTCCTATGTGCATTGTTTTTCTTTTTTGGCAGTCTTTCTTAAACATGCAGCTGTATGAAAAAGCCTTAGAACTGTTTGAAGATGATCAATCAACTTCTGTAAGTTTGATTAAGTTATTTGAAATTTGGGGTTATTTTCATGGATGAAAAAAAAAATAAGTTAATGCATATATGATGTCCAGGTTGTTTTGCATAGGCATTTACTAAGGACAGTAGCAGCTCCTATGGTTGATATGCTTCTTCAAAACCTGGTATTATATCTAAACAAGTTATTTGTTAATGTTTCATGAGATTTAATAAGATCTAAATGTAATGCTGGATTTATCATATGCAGGATGAGCACAACAAATTAAAGAATGGACATAACGAGCTCCAAGCTCCAAATTCTGAATCTGTTTCACTTAGTCCTGGAGACAGAACTGTCATTGTAAGAATAAGGCACTATCATCATTTGGAATGAGCACATAGAATGACATCAAATCTCTTATTTATTATGTTCTTTTTGCAGTGTAAGAGTTTTCCAGGAGCTCTTGCAAATAAGGCTCTTGCTGTTGTAGAAGCATTGGAAGGAAAGGTTAGCATTTTTAATTCAGAAGCAATTCTCATTGTTAAGGTTCGTTATATAGGTTTACCTCACATTTCAATTCACAATTACAGCTGGTTGGCTGGAAATATCTTTTTAGAACATGAAACTTATTATTCTGTATTATTTCTTAATGGTTTAACTAATATTTAAATATTCAATACAACAGAGTGTGGAGATATTCATGGCTGCTTTTAGAATGGTAACAGAAGAGAGGTAATGTGTCTTTTTTTTCTTTTTCTTTGTAGGAATCTATCATTGATTTGACCTCCAGTTCTTCTGTCCTGATGTGAACCCTAATACATGGTTTTCATTAATTTTTCCAGTGGGTTGCCTTTGAAAAAGCTTGACAAGAAACTAGAAAGAACACTTTTACATTCATATCGTAAGGTATTTATGTTTACATTTATGTAAAAACTTACTATAATTTATTGGATGTTAGATTCTACTCAATTTTCACACAAGAATATTCTTTGTTAATAATGAAAACATCTACTGTCATCTTTAATTTATTTTTATTCATAAATTTTACTTAAATTTGATAATTTATAAGATACTCTAACAGGGGAAAATATTAAGTGAGTTGAAATTTATGGTTAATTAATCCTTTTGTGTTTAGTTTATCTTTATCATTAATTGTATTTCAACAATGATTTGTAGTTCTCCCTAATATTAGTTAGTGAAGCAATTCCATGTAAAACTCAGTCAGTTTTGTAAGGATACCTGACAATTTGATTGTTCTTGAACTGTGAGCCTTCTATCATTGTTATTAAATAGGAGTTGACAGGTCAAGTTTCTGCTGAGACTGACCCTGTATCGCTTCTGCCAAAAGTTGTGTCTTTACTTTATATCCAGGTAACTACTGTCTTTCTTTTTTTTTGCTCCCACCTCCCTTTTTCCATTATAAACATGGATACTTGTATGAATAGGTTTACCACAAAGCTCTTCAAGCTCCTGGAAGGGCCATTTCTGTTGCTATTTCCCATTTAAAGGTATGTTCTTTCTGTCGATTTAGTTGTGCATCAAATCATAACTAGAAAAACTAGTAATATAAAATTATAAATACCAAATAATGATGATATGGTCACCAACCTAGGAATTGCACTTATTGCACTTTTTTCTCTATTTCCAGTAAATAATAATTTTAGTTGAGTTGAAGTGTTGAACGCCTAAGATAGACAGTGACATCAAATCTGTTGTAATTGTAATTGGAATGAAGCCTGCTGGTGTTTCCCTCCAGACTTCTTCTCCATTATGATTGCAATATCTTACTGATAGAACCTAGATCTAAGCAGTCTGTCTCATGTTACAATTGAATGGTTGTATAATGCAATGCTATTATCCATGATCCTCGTGTTTTATTTAAACATCTAGGATATTTACAATTTTAACCTTTATAGAATTGTTCACTCGGCGTATTTTTTCTTATTTTTTGTTGGGTGGGGTAGGGGTACCCAAATTGGTATCTTTAGGGATTGATTGGTGGTTTTTTTCTTTGGGGACTAAATTGTGTTTATTTATTATTTTTTTTCAAGACTCAATTGAGTGTTTATTTTAATTTTTTTTTCCTGGGGTGCTTGCTTTAATATTATGATCACTGCAACTTGATTTGGTCTACTAGCTGCTGCAGTGTGACATTCTAGTTCATGTTCCTTCTGGGATCACTGAATCAGTCAAGCAATAGGAATAGGTTCAAATTTGATACACTATTAACATAAAGTAGTAAATGCTATTATGTTTTTTACACTTATATTCTGTTGAAAATAATTTGCAACACCTACCTTGCTTCACATCACATACAATGAATGTTTTAGGCACATTTTTGCTCTAGCTTTGACAATAATGTAGAATGAGACAACCAAACAAAAGAAAAAGGAATCCTCAGGTTTCCAATAAGAACAACGAATACTTTAGAATTGAAAAACACCCAATAATATTTTTAAATTTAATCACAATCAAAAGCTGAATTGCGCAAGACATCTAAAGTGCTAAAGGGGTGTTCAAAAGTGATGACCGGAAGTAGTCTAAACCCTAGTTTATTTTTCATTTTGCAAACAGCTAGGTGTCACGGTGTTTGCAATGTCTATGTAATGGTGTACAATAACAATTTTACAGAACTTCTCCCTGATTCCGTTTAATGTGTATTAATTGTCAGGATAAGCTAGACGAGTCAGCATGCAAGATTTTAACTGATTATCAAACTGCCACAGTGACTCTTTTGACACTACTAGCAGCTTCACCCGGTGATGTGAGTAGCTACTAATCAATCATGCATCCTTCTCACGTACATGTCATATCAAGTTTGATTTATGTCTCATAATAAGTATCATTCAAGTAGTGATATTCTTTTAAAGCTAAATTTTCTCGTACAGTTTATCCAATCATTTTTTTAAGTAGCTAGAATTTTTTTCCCTCTTACTTCTGTATGAGATCTTTACATAAAAATATTTTTTAAGATTAGTAAAGAAAGATGTACCAGCTGAAAACACTCGGTTAATTTATTTTAAAAAGAAAATATCCAAACAGAAAAATGATCAATGAAAGCAATATTCGAAGGATGTCTTTCTATCTCCTTTTTTGAGGGACAGTGTCACATTTGTGAATGTTTTGATCAACCAATTTAGGTTGTTTGGTTTAATTTATTTTAAAGAAATAATCACTTGTTTTTGTAAACCTCTGGAGAGAGTTTTTGGAAAAAATTAAGCAACTATCTTAAAAATTATCTGTTTCCAAACATGCACACAATATTTAGATTATTTTGAATAATTAAAATAATGTATATTGTGTACTACTTTTTTTTCCCATTTTCTACAGGAAGAGGATTGTGCATCTGATAGGATTTTGAGTAAAAAGGAGCTTCTAGAGAGCCAAATGCTGGACCTCAAAAGCTTGGTTTTGAGCACCTCCCAATCTTCGTAAAAATTTGTAAAGCCAAATTGGCTGCTGAGTCGCGCTTCATCGTAAGGATGCACTAATTATGTGTTGTATTTTCTTAGGTGCAAAAAAGCTATGATACGTTGCATTTTGCCAAAGTATACAATGCTGGGAAATTAGATTAGATTTTGTCGCTATTCATCTACTCTAATTCACACTAAAAATCATCGCAGGAAAGCCTCTTAACCAAAGATTTATACTTGTTTGATAATTGAAGGTATGCTGGTTTCTAAACTCTTCTGAATGAAAAATTCTTGAGTAGACTTAGTTGTGTAGACTAAACCAATTTGCCAAATAAACATTTCATCATTTATAGAAAGCTGACTTTTAGCAAGTGTTGAATTTTTCTGAAAATTCTGAAGTTTTTTATAATGCATTTTTTTCTCCTTTACTTAATTTTTATGTATAAATTCAGTGACTAAATGCTAATGAACTTGTATTACAATCGAAGCATCTTAATATTGCATTTATCTTATCATCAAAAGAGATAAATCCGATAAATCAAATAAAAAAGAAATGTTAACTACAAGAGTTTAATTGTTATGCTGTAAAATATTTTTATATTATTATTCAATTATAAATTACTGTTAATATGACATTTAAGATAATTATTATAAAAGTCAATAAACTTATCATACATAATAAGTTGTGATTGAATGACGATTTACACTGTCAAAGTATATCCTATTTTCTCTAAACATAATCAAGTAAAACTTTAAAATAGGATATACATTGGTTGATGACAAATTTTCTGATAACTAATTGCTCGAGTCCAATTTTTAAAACTTTACACTTGGAACGGCCGGTAGAATGCTAATTAAATCATGGTTTTTTTCAGTGTTGTCATGGATTTAGAGCCACGAAAATATTATTCGGACCATTCGTCATCTGATATCTTTCTCTTGCTGCTCATCTTTGTTACAGAACCTCAAATGCAATGACACAAAATCTTCATGCAAACAAGCTCTACCATTTGCTCAGTGGAACACATTTCATTTTTCACCAGATGCAAAGTCTATTTGTCTACAGTTTCCTAGCACGTGTTTTATGTAAAATCTGTGACTAAATTTAATCATTTATTCCAGTTATCAACAATTTAAAAGTATTAAAATATCAACTTAAAAACAATCAGACCTTTTAGAACAAGTAGCCAACAATTGAAGAACCTCGAAATGTCATGATGTTGATGACAGCAAAAGAGCAGGAAAAATGGCAATGACGAGTCTAGCAATTTAAAAGTAATGTCGTCTTATATACATCGTTCTCAACCTCTGCTCTATCCAACATAACTTTTACAGCAATTAAAGCCATGGCCAATGGCTTTGCATCAAAGTTTGGTGCTAGCATCTAATGCGTAATACACAAACTTTCATATACTAGTACAGTAGTCAGTAGTCACCATTAACCATCGATCAGTTGTAACCATCCTACAAGCTGGGCCAACCTACATATTAGGGATTATTATACCCTCACCTAAACTGCAATATACTAATAAATTAATAATAGACCCCAAAAAGGCAATACAATAAGCTGGTCGTTACAGCCTTACAGGTGAGGAGGATGGCATAATCTGATGTTTTCTAAAACGTGGAAAATCATTTTTTTCAAATGCTTTATCAGAAGGCTGCATATAGAAAGAACTATATTTTACAAACAAACTATTTCAAAATCTCTATCACGTAGTCCCAACCATTTTTTTAAATTAAACCTTCCACAGTAAATACTAAATATACTACTTCATGATTCATAAATTCAACCACATTTAAATCGGAAAAAATTACATATTTTAAATATTACATAATATGGTTGGTAACAAACCTAATATAAAATTATTAAAAAACTTGTCTAACAAAATGAAAAATTCATAATTAACAGTCAAACAATAAAAAACCATACTTAAATTTCATTCATAAACATCTATTTATTTTAAAAATCTTTTTGAATAAATTAAAAGATCATTTAAAAAAAAAAAAAAAAAACAGCTCAAAACTGTTTTACAGCTACTGATTTTATCAGCTTTTGACCAATTAGACTAGTACTCGACCAAATTTTACTTCCACCAGTTGAGCTAGCCACAGCATGTTTGGATATCTTTAAAATCATGATAGCTACCTCAAAACCAGTGTCACCGTGATTTCTCCGATGCAACTATATGTTGCTTCACATTCACCGAGATTCCATAATTCACGGTCAAGCTGGTCAATTCAATTTTAGATCTCTGATTCTAACAGATTCAGATTAAGATCATTATTTCGGAAGGTGGAGTATAACTCCTAGACAGTACATCCATTTTCGATCCAGGTGTTTTTCCTGTGTGCATTAGCTGAAGGGCAGAAAAACATGTTTGTCAGACAGCTAGGTTATCCTACGTATCCTAATTATTGTTTGTATTAAGGCAAAGAAAATGAAATACTAGCTTGGATCACTGAAGCGACAAGATTGGAAGAAACGCCAAATTGAAGAATTCTAATGCTGCAAAATGACTCCAAGGCATTAAATCCATAATCGAAACTTTACAATAAAAGGTTTTCGTTTCCTCCTCAAAGTTGAGGCAGATGTGGTCTCTTTTCCAACATTTCATAATGAAGAACAAAATTATCCTGCAAGGAGGTTCTACATTAGAGGCTAAAAAATAGATCAATATTAATAGGAGGAAGAGTTCATAAACACCATCGACAGAGTATATTCACAAAAACTAACCTTTCGGACGGTTTCAAATATGCTTGGATCGAAACAGTGATAAGATCCTCTCTCGTATGTGTTTGTTTTAACCAGCGGCTCCATGTTGGGAACTCTTATAAACCACAAACGATGTTCTTTGTGATAAAACCAACCTCTGTTGTAACTGCGAGCAACAACCCAACCTCGTTAGAAATTATTGAATTGGGAAAACAATTTCAGAGAATTAAATTTCAGAATTTGTCAACATATTTTTAATTTAGGAATACTGAAACTAGATAAGTGGTTAATGTGTTAACCATGCATTATTTAATTAATTGTACCCAAATTATAAAAATTAGAAGCAAGCTCAAATCATCCAAAAATAAAAAAGAAACAAAAAGGACAGATTGGAGGAAATGTGCATACAGCTCACTGGCGGCATATAATTGTGCTTCATCTTTGGGCATGCTGCAAAGAAGATTATTTTTATATTTAATTATAAAATAACAAGCAATTCAATGAAAAAGCAAGTGATATTTAGATTTTAAAGCCACCTGTAAAATATGTAAAACAATGTTTCCACCGAAAACTTTGAAAAATAACCTTGCTGCATCATGCAATAATAAAATGTTAGCCCAAAGAAAAGGTTTGAAAATAGGGAAATGAAATTATAAAAAACATAATGTAAATATCTCACATGTAGAGCAGGTGGCTGTTTGGCGTAATAACATTGTGGCACGGAAAACTCTGGATCGCCCTTAGCTGATTCATCAGACCATGGAGACCCAAAGGTCTTGTGAAGATTTTCTGATGAATTCAAATTTAACCCCAGAGTAGTAAGATCAATCCCAAGAGCAAGAGACGTCAGGTCAGGATCACTCATCCTGATCACACTTAACAGTCCAAGCAAACCAAATGGATCTGGTGCCGGTTGTGCAGTTTGAATAGACTTCATGCCCTGATCCCTAAAAGACTGATTTACAGCTGACATTTGAAGGCGGAACTGGGACTGATTTTGGTGCTGTTGATATTGCTGGATGAGCTGGTCATACGAACCCATACCAGAAACTGTATTTGGAGAATTTAGTGGCCTTAATCCAATGCCAGGAGGTCCACTGGTCTAAACCAAAATACAAAAGTGATTAGAATGTCAGAAATACTTGTTTCAGAAGGAAACATGTAATTTTATTTTCATCAGGCACCTCATCTTGAAAGGCAAGCTGAAGAGAAAGGAGGGGGGAGCTTATTCATTACAAAAACAAGTTCCATCAACAAGTACAAAACTAGCACACCTGTGAATGATAGGTCGAATGTGAAGATGGGAAAATATCTGATCCATGTAGATGGAGAATATCCTGGTTGTTAACAGATGAAAAAGAGACATTGCCACTACTGACTGAAGGAGCATGCTGTTGCTGTTGTGTTCGATGTGATGAATATGTACCCCCTAAGCTGAAACCAGCTGACCTTCCCATCTGAAGATAGAAAGCATGGAAAGTTCAGAAGTGAGAACAGTGTTTTGATCCATCAAATATTGTACAAAAGGATATGTATATAGATAAGATTTCTTTGTCTTTATAAAATGTAACCCACAGAGAAATGCTGAGATTGCATCATTGACACAGCATTGTCATGAAGTTGTTCTTTCGGGTGCATATCCATAGCATAATCTGCATTACCACCTGCACAAATAATATGGTAAGAAACAAATGTTGAAGAATTCTGTAAATAAACAGAGGTAACAAAAAATAATTAGAAAACCACAGTTGTCATTTCCAGCAAAGCAATCTAAGATTTATCAGCACAAACCAAAGAAGTAATTAATTTCCTTGCAAAATTTAGACACAATATTGCATCCCCACTAAATGTATAACAGATAATACAGATGGTTAACTTAAAACAGAAAGCAGGGGCACGTACACCTATCACAACCAATCAAAAGCCAAGCACTGAAATAATAGAGAATATTAGAATACAGAGAGTAATAAAGCAAAACACTGAAAGTAAACATGCATACAGATCCAGAAAACCCATCTCTCTAAGAATACTCTTTAAACTCCGAAGTATAAGGCATACTACACCTTTGAATCCTGGTAAAGCTGGGAAATCTTCATTTTGAATGCTAAACTCTTGGTTTTGTTGAACAATGGGACTAACACCAAGACCCTGTTTTCGTAAAGAACCTGAAATTTTTTTGTTTATATCATAGCATTCTTTATTGTACAAGGTGCTTAAATATATCAAACATTAAAAAAAAAAAAACATTTATCATCACTTACCCAACTGTCCTTGAGGCCCTCCAGCAGAACTAGGACGACTTGTCAGTTGAGGGAAGTCATTGATGTCAAAAGGTGAACTGTCATTGGTATTCACATCATTCAACATCCCCATTGAGTTCAAGTTACTCACTGCTTGAACATGGCTTTGGGAAAGTGGACCCCCACTAGGATAAGAATTTCCTAGCATTGAAATTACCTGTGGAGATCCTGCATCAAGAAAATGTTGGTTACCACAGTCAACTCTATTAAAGGGGGAAAAATTATATATTCAACATGCATGAAACGCACAAACAATTTGATCATGCAATTCATATAAATCTCAAACAACCAGAAGTTCTTTAAGTTGTTTTCAATCAAATTTTGCTGTCATAGTAACATATAACATTCACATATCATATCAAGAAACCCTTTTTATATCAATTGATGAAAGAAATAGCATAGTGACACGCTACCAGAGCCAACAAATTTGATGCAGGCGAACAAGCAGCAATTAATGCAACAGAAAGCTTAGCCGCAATATCAACCCACATTATCAAGTCTTAGAAAGTAAAAATTGCAGACTAGCTGCTCTTGTTGAGGGGACAACAGTCAACCAGTCCACACTGCAGAATAATGTGGTTCAGAGGGGTCCCACTTTTAAACAACTCATGGTGTCTTTGATGGCTGCACTATTGCAAAGCACATGAAAATAGTGGCCAGAGTAAATATTGCTGACAGATGGGAATTATCTTCAAAACTCCCATTTCCCCTGTTACAGCCTTTGGCTTCTTACTTTAAGAATTTAGTTGTGTTTCACATGGATATAAATGTTGAAAATAGCAATATGGCTGAGAGATGGGAATTATCAATATTTAATTATAGCATTATTGTAAATATGGCAGGTTATATTCTTGTATTTATGACTTCTAATATAAATATATGCTTCGTTGTGTAATTCAGACACAGAATTCATTATCAGTGTTTGGATTGGCGGTGAAGACCCAAAAACCAGAGTCAGAATCTCAACATGGAAAATAGTTGAGGATTCTACTCCCAGAAATAAATAATTTCTTCATGAGGCGTGTCATTTTTGCGCCTTAATCGCACACCGAATCACATGAATCATGTGAGAATTGCACGATTCTGGTTCAAAATGGGTTGCACCCAAAGCATGTCAAGTCATGTGTGGCCTGATTCAGAAACCCTAAAAAATACTTTTTCCAAAAACTTGTGTAAAAAGGGGGGAACCAGCCGATTTTCTCCCCCCAAAGAGACCCAACCTGTCCTCATTGTGTGCAAGACATATTTGTTCATGTGATACGAAAGCATGTCTCCTTCTTACCTTGTTTTTGCTATTCTCCTCTTTGTCCATGCGATGCGAAAAGAGAGTGACCCACCCTTTGTGTCCTCTCTTTTTTGTATGTTAATGTGTTGGTTGAGCAATAATGCAAACACACGTGCCTGCAAGCTGAGTGGTGGTCCCCTGTTATTATGTAGAAAGTGTTTGTTTTGAAGCTTATATGACACTTGGTTAGCTATTTGACATCCAAATGCTTAATATATATATCTGTGTGTGTGAGTGTGTGTTTTCATTTCTCGTAGTTTCTTTATGTTAAAATGATCCTAGAGTTATGTTTTTTAGTTATTGATCATGAATTTGTGCTTATATGTGTGTGTGTATTATTATTGATCATGAATCTTATGATTCACGATTAAAAATATAGGCTTTCCAATTCATGATTTGTATCCCGATTCAACTACCATGCTTGTAGCCACTCATCAAGTGACAATATGTACCCCACTTCTTTTTACAATACAAAAAAAAAAAAAAATTGAATTACTATGGCAAGGGGAAATAGAAAATGCTTACATTAAGGTAAATTTCTTTCATATACAAATATTCCATATAAGAACTTGTAACAGTAAAAATGCATACCTTGTGGAAGCACACCACTCATCAATCGATTCTGTCCTTGCATACCTAAACCACCAGATCCACTGTTTGCACCCAAATTTAGACGAGATGCGAGAGCAGGCACAGACAATCCTCCACCAGTCCTTCCAATATTCCCTCCTCCAACCATGTTTCCCACAGAACTTGTGATTCGAGGACCTGCATTTCCCAAAATTGGGTTTACTCCCAATCCTGGAACAGCATTTCGGTTACCAACTGCAGCAGATGTAGGAAGAATCCCAGGAATAGAACCACCAACTCCATTTGTGCTACTACTAAATCCAGGGTTTCCTACAACACTTATACCTCCTCTATTGGTGATTCCTGAATGGGAGCTTCCATGAGATAGCTGCAAATATAATTGAGACAGGCGAAAAAACAGTAAATAACATAACATAAAAAATACAACGACAGCATGAAAAGGTGAGAGTACGTTCAAAATTTCAGTTATTACTTTCATACCTGAGACAATGCAACTGGGAGATTGTTGGATGTAAATCTTCCACTAGAAAGGCTTCCAGTGGGTTGTTGAACACCCCCCGATGGTACATTATTTATAGATGAGTTTCTTGATGTGAGTGTACCGGGCATGTTGGGAACATTAAAGCTCCCATGAATATTGTGCAATCCTTGAATAGCTCCTGCAGCAATAACCTAACAATTATACAACTACATGGAAAGATTTCTGAAGTAATCCAGTAAAAGCTCCTCACCAGTGTGATGAAAAATTGGGGAGGCTGCACCAGACTGACCAGAAAACGATGAAGCAAAAGACCGTCCGGCACCATCTGGAAGATTTGAAGCAGATCCATTCAAAGAAGACTGCAAGGAAAACTCTGCTAGGGTTAAAAGTTAAGATAGGCATGCTAAAAAGAATAAAATCTAAAAGTGGCAATCAACATCATATGATTAAAAATAGTAATAATCATAATATATATATATCTATATTATATTATATATATATATATATCAATATAGATGTGTGGGGATAGATTTTAACCATGTAATCTTCTTAAAAAACTCAACGCATCATACTACCATGCATGTATGCAATGCATCATATACCAAAGAAATGAAAATATATCAAGCTGGAATTTGTAACTCACAACTGAGAAAGGAAATCATATAAATCCTAATATAAGCCGTCTACTTCAATTTGGCAAGAGAAAAATCAGAGTTTTTCATGAAAATAAATCAAAATACAACATTACAGCAATTTAGTAGACATGACCAAGCAAAAGAGTGAACAGAAATATAAAATACTGAAAATAATTGCCAAAAGACAAAAAACAAACAAGGATGGGAAGGGGAGAAGCTTTTTGGGACATAAGGGAATACATTAAGTAACCCCGACATCACATGAATTTCAAAAGGTCAACCCAAAAATCATCCCTTGCTGAAAATGGTCCTCCTTTGTACTCAATGTCCTCAGAACAATCTGAGAAGTGTTTCCTTGCAACCAAATAACAACCTAAAATAACATGACGTAAAAGACAATATTAGACATGATGCAATACAGTAAATTTTAAGCATCCAATAATACAACAAACTAAAGCAAACTAATTAAAATGAAAAAGAAAGTCACATTTGACAAGTTCTCCCATTAGAATCCTGTTCCCTTCTCCAAACTAACATGAAAATCATCCAGGTTCTACCATTTAATCCCTTGTACTAAAGATTCTCAATAAATCCAGGTTATTTTCTCCATATAACTAACATGGAAACATCCGCGACTTCAAGACAAATAAACAAAATAGATACAAGCTGAAAAACATACTACACACTTGTGACTTTAATAGGCATGCAAAATCGACATAAAAATAAATATACTATCATCTATTCAGAAATCATCTTTGGTTAGACTTTTAAGGTTATTATAAAAGCTAACAAACTTACCATACACGACAGTTTGTTAAATGACATAGTCAGTAAATTTATTTATTCTACACCTAATTTACTTTCTGACATCAAAATAAAATTTGTTGTTCCACTTAGAATAGACAGGTATTGCAGTTGCAGTATTGTTCACAACCACATCAACCCCACAATTGCGGAGTTGTTTCAATTAATACAAAAAAAAAAAAAAAAAAAAAAAACACAGCATAATCCCAACACCTGCAGCGCAACAACAAAGGTCTAAGCGTTCCAGATTTTGTTTTAAAAAACAGATGCATTCACCACAACTCACGTCACAGTAGTCTCAACTCCGGCAATCACATTAACCGCAGCGCAGCGCAATATTCTGTTCGCATCACAATTTAAACACTATAGAAGAAGCAACCGACGCATATTTCAACTCCCTTATTTGCAAAAAAAAAAAAAAAAAAAAAAAAAAAAAAAAAAAAAAAAAAAAAAAAAAAAGAAAAAAAAGAAAAAAAAAGACGTATTAAGCTAAGCTTAAACCTCTAGTAACGATGTGCAAACCCTAAATAAACTTCCAAGTACATCTCATTTCTTCACAAGGATACCAAGGCGTGAAAAAACAAATTCGAAGCAGAAACCATTGCCAAAAAATATTGCCGACACACTGATAAATCAATTCAAGATCAACAAGTTACAAAAACTAAACCGCGTTAAATTTTCAACAGAGTGATCCTAAATTCTTTCTCATCGTAGACAAAAAAACAAAAACAGCATGCAAATCATTACACAGAGAAACACGCCACACTACAAACCAATGGCAACATATAGGTTTCAGTTCGCTGAATCGACCTAATTGTTGGGAATAAAAACCTACACCGAAATTCGAAGCTGGAGAAGCTGAAGAACAAAAGCGCGGAGAGTTACGAAGGAGTGAGGGAAGCGTAACGAGGTTCTAAGGGAAGGAAATGATGAAGTGAAAAGCAGAGTAGATCGAAGTTGGAATCAACTCGGAGAGGAAGAGAGAGTACCTGAGAAGCAGATCAGAGCTAGTTCTGATTCAAAGACCGAGTTCGGGAGCCCTAAATCGGAACCGGAAAAATGGAAGTGAAAGCTACAAAGGAAAAAAGAGAGATTAGAGAGAGAGAGAGAGAGAAATACTTCGGGTTGGGTTGGGTCCGAGACGACAAAAGAAAGGTTTATTATAAATTTCTGGTGTAAAATGAAAAACAATGTGCATGCGGCTGCCAATACAAGGTTCGTTCGCACCACTTGGGCGTGCTAATTTGTAAACTAGTGCTCCACCACTGTTTCATTTATTAGCCTAATTTTGTGATAAAAATAATACATCATATATAGATTTTAAGCTCTAACATCCGATTTTCATTATTTTTTAATAAAGAAAATTAACAGATTTATTAAAGTTATCTAAAAGTATTTTTACTGTTAGATCTTGAATATAATCTATCATTTATCTCAAAAATGAGATTTATTACTAAAGACAAAAAAAAGATTTTCAATCCTCTAGGTGATATTATAGGATTTACCAAAATATAATCTAAGAGTTCAATTTAAAATCTATTATTAAAAATGTTCTTATTTCGACTAATATTGATAACAAAAATTAGGTAGTGATTTATATATATTCATTCGTCCTTGATCATGGTAAAGTAATTAATTAAATAAAGTTTTGTTTTTTTAAAGAACACGGTATTTTTAGTTGAAGAAAATCTTGTTAATTTGTCTCTCTTTAATCTTTCTTTCTTTTCTTTTGCTTTTATTCTTTCTTTTTCTTTCCCTTTCTTTTTTCTTGTTTCTTTCCCCCTTTCTTTCCTAATTGGAATTGGTCTATTATTTTTTTTAATCAGGAAATATTAGTTATTAAAATGTTAATTTTATTAGTAAAGAAAATCAAACTCGTAATTTTTCTCCTCTTTCTTTCTTAATCATCTAACTCACCTTATATATCCTCATATTGATCTATTGATGATAATTTTTGTTTGTTTGTATAAGGTTTTAAGTTCAATTTGAGATCTTAACTTTTTTTTTGGTGGGTTATTTGTCATTATATAAGATTTAAAAACACTCACTACTTTTTTCCCCAATACTAAAATTTGAGTTTTTAACTTATTTTTAGTGTTTCTTATTTTGTTTATCTACTCACACAAAATGTTTATTTTGACTTAAAAATTTGTTTTCTAGTTTTTAAACAACATTTGAGGAACCAATAAGTCGTTAGTTTAAATGGTATGAAATCCAATCCCTTAAGCAATATCTCAAGTTTGAACCTTGTGGATCGAAAAATATGGTTAGAAGGGAATAACTCCATTAAAGGTGGTCAATCAAGTTGATGGAGATTGATTACAATAAAGTTGATGAATACTCCGTACCAATAACATAATAAAAAAGCATTTGAGGGAATTGCTTATATAAGTGCAACTTCTATAAAAACTTAGAGCATCTTTAGTGCAACATCTTGAGTTCAAGATCTGATCTTCACTAGATCTCTCAATAAAGGAGTTGAAAGATCTCCAATATGGAGGATAAGTTCTTGTAGAAGATCCCTTAAGATATGCACATTGTTCAAAAAAGAATAAAGGAATTAATCATATGTGACATTATAGAATCTACCAAAAAATATTCTAAAATCTTAATTTAAGATCTACCACTAAATGTGTTCTTATAAAAACACATTTATTCCTATAATATTTTCAAAATACTTAACTTTCAAACCAACATAAACAATCCTATTGGAAATGCTCTACTTTATTTATTTTTTTACGATGCATACATTAAATTCAAGAATAATTATGTAAGAAAAATTAAACCAAGAGCAACACACTTTATAAGAATTTAGAATAATGATAAAATTAATTTATTGAAGACACAATCAAGGACGATGAAAATTGTTTGTGTTATGCAACCTTTTAAAACCCAAAAGTCAAGCCTTTGCCTGATCACGTATTCCAAGTTATAGGTTTTCAACGGGACAAACCTAAAGAGTAATTAAATGTTGTGACAACAAAAGGGACCTAGACACATTATTTATTAATCTTAGACATCTCTTATTATGGATCTAATGGTTAGGCTCGCAGTATTCTCCGCACATATTAATATTAGGTGTCCAAAATCCGTTAACCATTAATCACATTATTAATGGACTTAAGTATTATAAAGTATATTATAATATTAACTCATTTTTGTCAAAATAAAAAAATCACAATTAATTGCAACCTACAATCAATTTTTTTAAAAAATATAACAAATTATAATAGCCTTCTCAAAAGTTAGTGATAAATATACCTATAGATACTTGATTCAAAATTACACCTACCACCTTTGTATTACAAGTTATTGTTGTACATAGATGCCCATTTTTTAAAATATAAAGTTACTTGGTAGGTTTTTGAAATATTTGCAAATTTTTAAATAAGTCCCTAAGAGTATCTTTAGTGGTAGATCTTAAATTGGGATCTTAGATTACTTTTTAGTGGACCTTATAGTACCACATAGGATCAAAGATCTCTCTAATTTTTTCCTTTAATGGTAGATCTCATTTTGAGATCTTAGGGAGAGAGAAAGAGAGATAAAATTTATTCTTTTTTGAACAATGTGTAGATCTTGAGGTATCTTGTACAAGAACCCATTTTTCATGTTGGAGATCCCTCCGCTTCCTTTATTGGAAGATCTTGTGAAGATCGGATCTTGAGGTCAAGATCTTTGCTTAAGATCTACCACTAAAGATGCTCTAAGAGCATTTACAAATGTATGATTGATTAAATGAGTTGTTTATTTTAAATTTATGTCTCATGATACCAAAATAGAATAAGTGTTTGAATTGAGTCATATAAAATTTATAATTGAAAAATGATTCTTTAATTGGAGAATAAATTATACATTTGATTATATAAGCAACTTATTTAAACATCACATTACCAAGTCATTTGCTTCAATGATTAAAAATTTATTATACAATGTTGCTTAATTTTAAACAATTTATAAAACACCCGCATTGAAGATTCTCTAAATGTGGATTTTATTGCTATCCAAAGGGAAGCAAATAACATGGCTGGTATGCTTGCTGAGGTGGGGAGCAGTGAGCCAAGTTCAAAGCCACTTGTGGAGTTCTCCCCTTGACTTGGTGCTAGAGCCCCTAGGCAAAGAGAGTAGTTGTTTGAATTAGTTTTTTTTATAAGTAGAATCGAAGATAAAATTAGTAAGCTTATAACATTCAAGTATTATATTCAATCAACTACTAGATCCCGAAGATACTTTCTTTTTCTTGTTGTTTCCTACTCTATAATTTTTTTAAAAAAAATTAGCTATGATCATTTAATTTTTTTCTATTAAGTCTTTACGATTCTAAGATCGTCATTGTGACAATTTTAAGCCTCCAAAAAGTAATTTTAGGGACCTACTTTATAGTTTAAGAATCTAATTAAAAAAATACTTTAGCAACCTATTTAAATATTCTCAAAAATATTTTTTACAATAGAAAAAACATATTTCACTTATTTTTTATACAACTAGTATATATAATACTTCTAAATTTGATAAGTAAAATTCTATTAGGTATAGTTTTCTAATAATTTTTTTTATCTATATTACACTTATATATTTCACAAGAAGGCAGAAGCACTCTTATTTTAATTGGGAATATGTATAACACAATTGTGATTAACTTTTTTTAACGTTAATTTTTTTTTTTCATGCACAAAAGTTGAGCTCAAATCTTATAAACATAATTAAGTTGTTTGAATAAATCATTTATTAGCCAGAATAGAAATTAAATGCATTTACCACCATATATCGAACAACTTTTATTTAAAATGAATCATTAGATTTTCCTTTAAAAATTTGAAAAACAGTATATCTATCACCTTCATAATTAATAATGTTGGGATCATAAAATTTAGATTTAAATTTATTTTTGGTTCCTATAATATGATTGTATGAATTTAGTCCATCAAATAATTTTATTGTACCTTTTTAACGAAAATTTAAGTGATAACATAACACTGCTAATATATTGACATGTTAATAAGAACCAAAATTTAAATGGTTAATTCCTTGTTGACATATATGTCAAACTGTCACATGAGCTTAATATTACATCAATTTGCGTTAAAATGTTGACAACAACTTAACAATATACCAAATTGCTATATTCTAAGAATATAAAGGATTAAATTTATAAAAAAAAATTTGAGAGACCAAAATAACATAATCATGAAACAAAATACTAAAAGTAGATTTAAACCAAAACTTTATTGATGAAGAATATAATAGTTAGTCGATAAAATAATACTCTGCTAATTTAAAATGTATTTTTCAATTCGACACATATAATTAATTATACAAAACATCATTGAATACCACTAACAATTGCATCATATTTCACAAATTAAATTTTAAAAAGGCATTGCACATGTATATTTGTGAAAACTGCCTTGCTATTTAAACGGTAGTGCTTTTTAAAAGTAAATATTGATTACAAAATTTTGAAAAGAGAAGTACTAACTGTACGAAGGGTTTAAGTATAAAACTTACGAAAATTTGATGTGTAATTGAACGTATTTTTAAGATCAAATGACACAACATTCTTATTTATAACCTTGTTTATTAATAAATACAAGAAATATCATTCGTACCAACAAAGCATTTACCTATTGAAATTGTGAAAAATCCAATTTGATGAAAATCATCATTCGTGTCATTTTGACGAAAAAATACGTTCGTAACAAATATCATTTTCCTTGTGAAAATAAGTAAATAAAATTCATTTATTAATACTTAATTAATATTCACTATATTTGACCAAGTAAATAAAGTCCAATATAAGTTACTTGCCCCATAGAATTATTGTTCTAGAAGTCTAAACTAAATACATTCAACATATGATGGCGAAGGGAACTACTATATAAACAACATAGAAAGATCATACCAAATAGTGGTTTTTGTTTGTCCGAAAATCAACTATATATATCATTTCCTATAGCAAAAAAAAATCAACCATATCGATCAAATACATAGAATGTTGAGTGAGTATAAGAGAGATCACTATTGCGTCAATAAATGATGTGTAACTCATGATAAATATACAAATCGTTCAAGTAATAATTCGATAAGTAGAATATCGTTTCCACGATTATTGAAGCACTAATGTAATTGTAATTATTATCTTAAAATTGGAATAAATAAAAATAGAAATAAAATTGATTTATGTTTTGTGTTGTAATTTTGAATGAATTAATAAAACAGAATTAAATTTCAATTAACAATAAAGATGATGCAATATTAAAAAATAATTGTGGTGAAAACACAATTACCTCTTATCCCTATTTGTTTAATTGAATTGATAATTAAATTTACTTATTATAACTGCTCAAAGATACACCTTAATTAATTGGTTAAACCCAGATTCCTCGGTCATTTTAACCCTTTAATCCTAATTAAGAATTCTAATCCCTTAGTAACCCCATTTCAGATTAAGCTTTAAGCTGGCATATAAAAACTTTGCAATCCTTCATCCCTATCCCTAAGTATTGTCAAATTGTCGCTTTATCGCTTTCAGAAACTAAAACCCCAATATTCCTATTGTGAATTATAGCTCTTAATACCTCTAATAGAGTGATTAATTCTATCAATGAAATTTAAATTTGAAGAACAAGATAAAGAGAAACAATCATAATAATATTCATTAATATCAATCCAATTCACACAAGAGTTCACATTGGTTTTTGGCCTTTACCACAATCAAAGAAGGATTAGCCAGACATGGTATGTCTAGCTCAATACAATAAAACCAAAGAATAGAAAAGAATACAAAGAAGAAGAGTAACCAAACCCCTCAATCTTGGCTTCCTTCTTGATCTTCTTGATTCTTGATTTCTCTCAATGCCTCCTTTTTGGTGTTTCTGCCTCTGGGTGTGTATATGTGTTTCTGTTTGTCTCTACATACCTAAAACGTTATGTGGCTTCTTTATTTATAGCTAGGTTTACTAACCCTAAAACCCCATTAATGTTATCTTATCATTAATCTTTAATTTGAAATTCCCGTAACGTCAGCGCGTCTGGCGCCAGTTTCAAGCGGATCGCGTGAACGTCCAATGCTTGTGGCTCGACCAGCGCAGTTTTGGCATGATCCGCATGAGCTGCAGATTCCAGTTGCTTCTTTATTTTGCTTCTTTTTTTTCTATTTATTGCTCTTAAATATTAAAATAACAATAATTAATAATAAAATTAATGATAAGATAATTTATATCTATTTAAAGCCTTTATTTGATCTTTTATCTTTAATTTCTTAATTATTTTATCCTAAAAACTATATATGCTAGCAGTATATCAATCACTGCTTATAAAAACAAAGTATAAGAGACATCACCCCCGCATGCACTTAAAAGGATTTATGGAAAAAAGAGGGATGTCTGTAGCAAAAAAAAAAAAGTGGAAGACATCAAGTGACCCAAAGTCACAAACCAGCAAAATTTCAAATCATGAAGTTATTAATTATGAGTGTTTCACTAATATCAAAATTGTTGATTTCTATAGATACAGTTTCTTAACTTTTCTGAAATATCGTAACAGTGTGCTTTGTGGAGGTAGCAGGATAGACACTCATATATTGAGTACCATTCCCAGGGTTGGCTTGAGAAGTTCAAGCAAAGATACGAATCAAGTCATTTCGTCGTTTTGAAGATAGTTATTCGGTTGATACAAGAAATGAAGATGAAATTGAAATCCACAAAGAAAGAAAAAAAAAACAGACTAGTTACCTTTCATATTGTTTTTGATATGGATAAAATTGTTTTTTTTACAAGTTAAAAGCTGATTATTCTTTTGCAATAAAACAACTTAAAAGGGAGAAAATAAACAAAGAAAGATTTTTAATTGTTATTTTTATTGTGATGAGGGTCTCGTTACGTTGAATTGAGCATTTACTTCTTCAATGCTGACCCAGGTGCATTGAGGGTTCTAAAATCCTAAACCTAATTCACCTCTTTAAATACATTAGTTGAGGGTGAAGAAAGGTAAGACTCATACAACCGTGAGAAAGTTGAGAGCCTCAAATGATAATCTTGAATGCCGATTTGAGCAAGTCTGTATGCTTTGCAATTTTGAGAGATCCTTAGAGAGAGTTTGAGTGAAACCCTCCAGGTTTCGTTTAATTACCATCATTGTTAGAGAAGTTGAGTGTACCATCACTTTGGTGTGTTTTAATTCATTGGAATTGTTTTGTTATAGTGATATTTGATTCTGGACTAGGTCCAGTGAGTTTTTCTTTTCTCACATTGAAGAAGGTTTTCTCACGTAAAACATATTGATTGTGTAATTGTCTCTTGTCTCTCTCGCTCCCTTTCGATTTTATTTTGCTTCTGCATTTGATTTGAGGGTTCGAGTTATCCAACACATTCAAGCAAGTTGAACATGGAGATGAAATTTGAAGTCCTTAAAGAGAAAAGAAAATTAGAATAGTCTCATTAAATTGTTTTCTTTTCTAACCCAGATATTATTGGAAATGATATTGAAGATCACGAAGGATGAATTTTTAAGATGTATAAAAGCATTTCCTAAGGATTCTTCCGCGGTATTTCACGCAAGTCCCTTGGGATACAGCAGGTGATGAGACAACAAATTAATCTGATAAGGCAAAATTTCAAACCCAGGAGTAAAGAAGAAAACGAAGGAGGAGAGAAATTTTTTCGGGGTGTAAAACTTGGCCAGGGAAACTTGAATATACAAGACTGAAGGGAACCATATGATTTTTTAAATCGAAAAATTCCATAATTTTTGTGATTGAATCAAACCAAAATCCATCACATTAAAATTAAGGATTTTCCGGCAAGCTTTTGTATTCTAAGTTCAAAATAATATAAAAAAGAATTTTATTAAATTACAAAGTAAAAGATTGCACAATCCAATATTACATACAAAGGAGGAATCAAATATGCATAATTGCACTACAGCATGCGTGATCCAAATTAAGCTTACCGGGAAACTTTCATCTTTTACTAATCACTTTCATAGTTCACATCACAAGATGTATGTATAAACTATTGAGACAAAACTATCTTTAATAATATGAGATTTTGCCTTTTGGAATACCCATCAAAATTATAATAAATATATTTTTCCATGAAATTTTTTTTGTTCAAGCAAAAGAAAACTACTAAACAAAATTCTCCCTCCGACAATCTATTATCTATATACATCTATTTTTATAAAAACTATTCACAAACTGATTATATGGATTCCAGATCGTTATTTGTTGGATCAATGATAGTGGAAACTGCATGTGTCATACCAGGCATATGGCATTTTATTGTCACTTTCTATCTCTATCTGTTTCTTTGTTTATATTCCAGCTGGACAAGTGGCACTACACGCATGCTTCTGTTCTGGGACGTGCCCCAACAATTCAACTATCATATCCTTAGTTCATTTTCGTATTTCCCAATTTCGCTTTTTTGTTGGGTAGTGAATGAATTACACTCTTTTGTTTAGTTTTCAGCAAATTTCTTAAATGAAGGAAAGAAAATGATTTGATTTCACGTGAGATTGCCCACCTCATAACGAGGAAGTAGTTGCAGGCCACCACATCTTCCAACATTCATCTGATAACACCTCCCCATACGCATCCTATTATCTTCTTTTAACTTTTTGATGGAATGGGAAAAAAAAATTAATTACTATTTAGAGTAATTTATAAAAAAATAATAAATGGTGATAAGTTATAACAAATATTAATGATTTTTATTTTTTAATTGAAATTAAAAATTTCTTTAAAAATACAGTATTTTTTTAACTACGACTTCAAAATCGTATAATTTTTTTTAATACTTAACTTATACTTGTTTTGATTGATTAATTAATATTAAATAAAATGACTAAAAAATACATACAAAATATTAAATAAAATTACAAAAATTAAAATTACTTGTATTTTAAATAATTAAATTAAACTAATTTTTATAATTTTTAAAAAAATTTAAATGAATTTTAAAAAAGGAACAATGAAGAAATAATAAATTAAAAAAGAATAAATGAAGTATAAATTTTTTAAAAAAAAGGTCATACAACTTATAAGTTATAAATCCAAAAACAAAAAAAAAATAAAACAAAACAAGTAAGAAGTGGTATATATATTTATGACTTCATTGTAAAACAATAAAAAAAATTATATGATTTTGAAGTTGTAAATCCAAAAAAATAATACTAAAACTGTAAAGAAATTTATGATTTCAATTAAAAAATAAATAAATATCCCTCTTATGACTTACCAGGTAATTTTTAAAAATTTATCTCCAAATAATAATTAAATTTTTTTCCCCATTCAGTCAAAAAGTCTTTAACTTGTTAATTTTGTTTTCTATTTTTTAATTACTTTTCTTAATGTATTATGTAATAATTGCCGGAAAAAAATAAATAATGGAGATTTTGACGTAAAGACAGAAGGACGTGCAGTAAAAATCCCTTAATTTTTTAAGTGATGGTATAAAAAAATGGGAAGAAAAAAATAATCAATGTAAAAAAAGAAATACAAAAGTAAAGTAAGTCTGACTCTGATCAAAATACAATAAATTATTATAAATTATTGATATTGTCTTTAATTTTTATAAATAATATCAAGAAAAATAAAGTAAAAATGACATAAAAAATAGAATAAGAAGCAAATATATAATATAATAATAACGACCCAAAATATTATATGATCCAATATTTTTATAATAAATATATAAGAAAAGAAATGTCACTATATTTTAAAGTTAAAGATATTTAGAGTTTCAATAAAGAGTTTAATTTTAGTGTCATTGTAAAAAAATACATGATTAATTAATAAAAATTATAATAAATATAATTTTAATATAATCGTTGTAAATTTATTAAAATTATAATTAAAAATAGTGTAAAATCTATTATACTAGTGTATTACTTTCTCTTTAATAAATTTATAACATTTTTATAAAATAACTAGCAATTGAAAATTCATAACAAGATTTGAACTGAATTTCTTTCCCTTATATGTTATCATGTGAGTAATATATATTTTAATACTACTATATTGATATTTTTAATACTTAAATGTTACTAGTTTGCTTTGACTTTAAATGTTTCGTTTTCTCGATTAATGCGATTTTTACGTAGACCAATATTGTATCAGAAAACGTGTCTCTACGTTGTAACAAAAAAATAGTACTACCTAAATGTCTTATGTGAACTGTTCCATGAGGTGAAAAATAGTAAAATATACAATTAAATTCCCATAATTAATACTGTGTTAACAAAACAGTTTTCCTTAACATATAATTCTAGAATATAAAAAAATAAAAATTATCAACACATAATATACAAATAACGACATATTTAATTTAATATATTTATAATTAAATAAGATTATATATTAACAAGTTAGTATATTTTAATTTTACAAAAGTGATCAAATAAAAAATCCGTTTATTTAACCGTTTCCATTTTATCCAACATATTTTTTTTCTCTAATTTTCAAGGAATTTCATTTCTTAATGGTCATCATTGGGAAAACTTCAATTTTACGATATTTTGATTACACTTTAATCATTTATTTCATTGCCCGTTTCTTACGGTTACTCTCGTCTGCACGTAGATATTAGTAATTTAGTAATTTTACTATCTTGCTCATAGCTCAACGTTTTCATTTTCTGGCTATTATATTAATCATTAAAAAAATATTAATTCCTTATCTATTTATCGTGAGATTTGTAGCTTTGACAAATTTTATGTCAATGTCGAGGGTTCAAATACAATTCTTCCCTTCTATGTTAGTTTGAGACCAATTATAAAAATGGTTATTTTAGAAAATTATCAAATAAATATCTTATTTTAAATAATATTTCCTCTTATCCTTTATATAAAAGAAATAAATCTATTTTTTATAAATATAAAAAACATAAACTCACTTTTATATTATTAATTGTTAATTTTTTTTATATCTTAGTTTACATTTTTTTCTACTATACCTTAATTTACATTAAACTCTAATAATGAGATGTTCTATCATTCTCTAATAGATGTATGTACTTTCATCAACTATTGGGTAAGTTTATTTAAATTTTAAAAAGTAATTTTAAAATAAACATTTTATATAAGTATTTTTTAAGAACCATATAAAATTTGCTTCTTAAAATAAATAAAAATTATTTTTTTAAGTAAAAATAGTTTAGACAAATACATTAAAATACAAGAAGCTATTTATTTTATTAAAATAAATATTTATTTCAAAGTTTAAACAAACTGATTCATTATCATTATTTATTTTTAAAAAATAACCTAAATCATTTAATTTCATGAGTACTTATAGAATGAATTTAAATTACTATATTATTATTTAAAATTAATTCACTTATCTATTTTTATTGATGTCGATAAATTATTTATTTTTTTATTATAAAAAGAATCGGATAGAGTACTTTTAACTTTTTAAGAATTCAATTTTTTTATTAAACATAATAATAATTTCGTGTAAATAGTCCTGTGTCGTTTTCATCAGTTTTTCGATGGATTAAAAAATACTTATTGTAATAGTTATTGGTAGTTAATGGTAAGCTGAGTCTGAAATTCAAATAGGTCAATATATTAATTGAGAGAGACATAAGATTGTTGATATCGTATTATATTCGGTCACTACTTAACCAACTTTTTTGGGTTCATTGATGGTCACTGCCAGCAAAAGCGAGCCCACAAGCATATGGTAATGGCAGAATAAACATTCATTTCATCTCCTCTGTTACCAATATCATTGCATAACAGTATCATTAAGTATTTTTTATTATTGTTTATATTTTTTTCTTAACCTTGTATTAGTATGAAATAGTCCTCATCTGAAATTGTGACTAATACTTGTTAGAGATTATAAACATACATAAGTTAAATATATCTCTCTTACCCTCTTTATTTCATTCCAAGATTAAGATTCATACTTGAATCACTTAATTTAAAAACATAAGTCATTATCATGTATTTCAAACCATTATAATTGATTTATTCTTATTGTTTATCTATAACAGCTCACCTATCTTATTTATTATTATTATTTTATTCCCAGATAGACATGAATCATGGTTCCACCTCAAAAACCGGGTCATCTATCTGAAGCATAAGCGGCTTTTCAATTTCAATCTTGGGCACACCCTTTTGACCCTGTTTCAGTCTTTTCTCTTTCTCTCTCTTTATTTAATCTTTCTTTTTTATTTAAATAAATAAAGTAGAGCATAAAAGAATCTAGGACTATATATATTAATTTCGTTCAAAAAAAAAGGACTATACATTAATTACTAACGTTGTCATCAGTTTATACCAGCGTGTCCTGAGCTAGATGCGTGTTGGCATGCGTTTCATCTTCGGCTCTCATCACTTGCATTGAATTCCTTTCCATTCAACAAACGGTATTCAGATTTGTGTTCTGCACTTCTGCTCTTTGGTTCTGGTGGAGCTCTCAAGGTATTGTATTGTGTTTAAACTTTAAAGGTGCAATGTTTTATAGTCGGTTTTCATTTCTATTCTGTTCTTTGTGTTTTCAACCCTTTTAGTTTTATGATTGACAAGTAGAAATTCATTGCATTGTTTTTCTTTTCTTTCATGTACCAGGACTTTTCCTTTGATAAAATCATAAGGCAGAAAGGAGAAAATTTGAGAGAAAAGGAGAATAAATTGTTATAAACATGAGGGATTGCAGAGAAATTTGCTTGTTCATCTGTGTCTTATCAATCTTACCCTTGGTATGTTTTTCAGCCAACTTTGTTCCTACAGATAATTACCTTATAGACTGTGGATCACCAACCAATACTCCAATAGATAGCCGCAATTTCACAGCGGATAGTTTCTATAAGAATTTCCTTTCCACACAACAAGATATTGTTGCCAGTACCTCCTTGAAATCAATCACTTCCACCAGTGATTCGCCTCTCTATTCGACAGCTAGAATTTTCACTGCACCCTCAAAGTACACTTTTCCTATTAACAAAAAGGGGAGACATTGGATCCGTCTTTATTTCTTTCCATTTGCATATGAGAAGTACAATTTGAGTGCTGCGAAATATGCTGTTTCCACCCAGAACTATAATCTTCTCAGTGACTTTAGTGTGCAGAAAAATCCTATTATGAAGGAGTACTCTCTAAATGTGACCTCAGACACCCTTGTGATCACCTTTTCCCCTTCCGACAATTCCATTGCTTTCGTGAATGCCATTGAAGTTGTTTCGGTCCCTGATGACCTCATTATTGATGATGCTAACACCCTAAATCCAGCAGGAAGCTACTCTGGCTTGTTTGCACAGGCACTGGAGACAGTTTTCAGGGTTAACATGGGCGGTCCAACCGTCTCCTCCGGCAGTGACACCCTTCAACGAACTTGGGTTCCTGATCAGAAATTCCTTATACAACCTAACTTGGCCAGTAATTTTACAAATATAGGTGCTGTGAAATATGTAGATGGGGGGCCAACAGCATATACTGCTCCACCTTCTGTTTATGGTACTCTAACACAGATGAATTCAGCTGATGATCCCCGAAGTAATTTCAATGTGACTTGGCAGTTTGATGTGGAGCCTCAATTTCAGTACCTTGTTCGACTTCACTTCTGTGACATAATCAGCAAAAGTCTCAATGAACTGTACTTCAATGTTTACATTAACTCCTGGTTTGCTGCCAAGGATCTTGATCTTAGTACGATAAATAATAATATTTTGGCTGCTCCGTTTTTTAAGGATATGATTACAGCCCCATCTGCCAGCACCAAAATTCTCATAAGCATAGGCCCTTCTACTGTGAATAGCGATTATCCTAAGGCTATTTTGAATGGGCTGGAAATAATGAAAATGATCAACTCTGTGAGTAGTCTCAGCTCATCAACAACTGTGCCTTTGTCTAGTACTTCTGGTTCAGGTTCTAAGAAAGTTGGCTTGATAGTGGGTGTGAGTGTTGGGGCATTTCTTGCAGTGGTCATTGTCGGAGTTTTCTTTTTTCTACTATGCAGGAAAAGAAAACGTTTGGAAAAAGAAGGGCATTCGAAGACATGGGTTCCCTTATCAATCAATGATGGAACTTCTCACACCATGGGAAGTAAATATTCTAATGCCACAACAGGAAGTGCTGCTTCAAACTTTGGGTATCGCTTCCCTTTTGTGACAGTTCAGGAGGCTACAAATAATTTTGATGAGAGTTGGGTTATTGGCATTGGTGGTTTTGGTAAAGTGTACAAGGGAGAGTTAAATGATGGTACTAAAGTTGCAGTTAAGAGGGGAAATCCTCGGTCCCAGCAGGGGCTTGCAGAGTTCCGAACTGAAATTGAGATGCTGTCTCAGTTCCGCCACCGCCATCTAGTATCATTGATTGGATATTGTGATGAAAGGAATGAAATGATATTGATATATGAATATATGGAGAAGGGAACTCTCAAAAGCCATTTGTATGGTTCAGGTTTCCCAAGCTTAAGTTGGAAGGAGAGACTTGAGATATGCATTGGAGCAGCTAGAGGACTGCATTACCTTCACACCGGCTATGCTAAGGCCGTTATTCACCGTGATGTGAAATCTGCAAATATCCTGCTTGATGAGAACCTCATGGCCAAAGTTGCTGATTTTGGGCTTTCGAAGACTGGGCCTGAAATTGATCAGACACATGTGAGCACAGCTGTCAAAGGGAGTTTTGGGTACCTTGATCCCGAGTATTTCAGGAGGCAACAGCTTACGGAAAAGTCAGATGTGTATTCATTTGGGGTGGTTCTGTTTGAGGTTCTTTGTGCCAGACCTGTTATCGATCCAACCCTTCCTAGAGAAATGGTGAACTTGGCTGAATGGAGCATGAAATGGCAGAAAAGAGGGCAATTGGAGCAAATAATAGATCCAACACTTGCTGGGAAAATCAGACCAGATTCTCTTAGGAAGTTTGGAGAAACGGCTGAAAAATGTTTGGCTGACTTTGGTGTTGACAGGCCTTCTATGGGAGATGTCTTGTGGAATTTGGAGTATGCTCTCCAACTTCAAGAGGCTGTTGTTCAAGGTGATCCTGAAGAAAATAGTACAAACATGATTGGTGAACTCTCTCCACAGGTCAACAATTTCAACCATGAAGTAAGTGTTTCTGCTTCACAATTTGAAGCTGCAAGTCTGGATGATCTGTCTGGTGTTTCTATGAGTAGGGTATTCTCACAGCTGGTGAAGTCTGAAGGGAGGTGATTTTGAACATTATATCTTCTAAATTTGCATTATATTACTCTCTTTTTTTTTTATTATTATTTTAGTGGTTTGTCTTCTGAGCGGGTAGTTCTCAGCCTCCTTGCCTGCTTGAGTCACTTTATAAGAAAGGTCAAGTTAATGAAAGAAGTTTGCTTAATTGTATCCCAACAATACATTTCCCTGTTAAATATCTGATTTCTGATGTTTGAGTAGGATTGTCTTGAAAAATGAATGCAAATTGTGTAAATATGTTCTTTAAGTACTTTGCCTCATCAGCCAGAGAAACATCTGAATGGCAAGTTCTTATATTAAATTTGTCAAACAGCCAAACAGTGATGGGTTTCTTTTTTGTACAAGATAAGCGGTGATAGTGATACAAAGTTGTTTTTGGCCAATAGCCTAACATGCAGTTTCCCTGAAATGGTTGTTTAATTCAATGTTCGGCATGCTGTAATTTGTTATTCTTTGCAAGTTTTGGTTCAACAAGCTTCCAAATTTTCTAACCTGAATTTTATTAGTTGCCAAAAAAATTTGTGTGTGTTATGTCATATCATGCTCATGCAGTGTCAAGATTGGAGACATATATCATGGCGACATTGGTCAGAAGGAACAAGAAATTTAAATCGTTTGATTTAGCACGAGGTATGTCAGCCATGACCACCATTGGGGCTGTGTCAGCCATGACCACCATTGGTTCATTGACATAGAATATGTCAAAAATCTATTAGATATGGCAGGTATTGGATTATTGAGGAATCAAAATATAACTATCATAATCGTATTATAGGAGATTTTATAGGAAAAGAATAAATTCAAGAAGTTTTTATCTGAAAAATTATTTTTATATAAGTTAATTTGATGTTTGGATGATAAATTCTTAAGTATTTATTTAAAATAATATGATGTTTGAATGAAATTGTAAAAAGCCTTTTACATAATTAAAATTACCAAAAAGGGTATTATATGCTTTGACATTATTAAAATTAATAACTAAATGTTTTAACATTATTACATAATTATTAAATGCTTTAAATAATTAAATATTATTAAAATAATAAAATAATTTTTTCTGTCTAATTTATAAAACTATTTTAACTTTATCATTTTATTTAAAATATTGTTATATTATATTTTGTAGAAATTTTGATAAATAAATAATTATTTTTATAAAAATAAAATAAATGTATCTCATAAAAATATAATTATATGCTTTTCTACATAATTAATTTTCTTATTTAAAATATAAATAATATATTATTGTTTTAATAATGCAATCATTTACATTCTAATTTATAATTTAACTATTATCCATGTAATTATAATTTATAATATATAAAATACAAAATGTCATTAACCTCGTAATAATATCATTAATAATGTCATTCAATATAAAATTGTTCAAATGTACTCATATCATAAACATACAACCTTGTATTTTTTAAAAACAAATAAATTAAATGTGTTGGAAACATATTTTTTAGAGATTCTCTCAATCGTTCTACTTGTAAAGTACTTTGAGCATTTGGTTCTTCCCATGTTGTAGTACTAGGACCAACTTCATTTTCCTCCTCACCACTATTTTTATATTCGTTATCTCCATCTAATGAATCAAATTCTACATCACTCTTGTCATTTCTTTGAATGAAGTTATGTAAAGTCATGCAAGCAACAATGATTTGGTTGTGTCTTCAAAGCAAAAGGTGGCATATTTCATCTCGCTTTACATAAACCAAATGCACGTTCAATTGTGACTTTAGCATGTGTTTCACATTAATTATGTCATTTCCAAGCATACACACAACTTCTAAGACACTATGGAAATATCTAGATATTGTTTCACTTGAATGTTGAAATCTTTCCTCACAATTATGAACAGAACTTGGTTGACTCAACATGTATAAAAAAAAGCCAACTTGCTCATAAATTTTGACATTTCGAGTTTTCTATAAGTTGTACTTGGTTTCCAAGATATAACATAATTCAAGAAATAAAACTTTATTCATTCTAGACATCTGATAACAACATATTGATGACCATTTAGAATTTCATATACCCAACCATGGTCTATCATGCTTGAATCTCTACATGGATTTTTCACAACATAATTCATGAAGCAATTGGTAACATTAGCTACAGCAAAAATCAAAAATTTATTCTTCGTAATGTGATCGTCATCATTAGATGAAGAGTCATTTGATGATAATGATGAAGACATCCTCTAGAAGGAAAAAAAAGTCATAACACAACTGAAAATAAAAATCAAGAGTCAAACCATAACCAAGATCCATAGCATAACCAAAATTAAAAACAAAGATCCATTACATAACTAAAATTAAAAACTAAGATCCATAACAAGACCAAGGTTCATAACCAAGCAAAACTAGTAAGTGTCAATGATATCAGATAGAGGAGAAACTAACAAACTTGTGCTCAAGTGTCAAACTTGATCCATCCAAGTTATAGTTCAAGCTCTTCTAAAGCAACAAAGGTAATCATGTTTGCCCTTTTTTCATAAGTCTAATGGATTTGTAAAATAGTTCACTCATACGCTCAAGTCCTAGTAGATCTTTCAACTTTGCTACACATGCAGTAATGCTAGTTGGGTCTTGAGTAGATACACTAGATTCAAATGTTTGAATAATACAATCTAATTATGAGAAAAGCTTGGCAGCAACCTCGATTCTTTTGTCACCCTCTCTTCCTCTGTCCACTTTCCTTTGCCGAAGATGTTGTCTGAGTTGTCGTGTCTATCTCAGTGTCATCATCAATGTTATCATTTGTCTCTTCTGTTCTTGTGTTGAATCTTTCATTTTGTCTTGAATCTTTAGATGGTGCATATTGTCGCAAAACCAGTAGCAATAGTACCCTTAAAAAGGAATTCTATTTCAAATAAGAATTTGAGGTCTTACTCTCTAAACTTGGTTACTTTAGGATCCTCTTATAAAATAAAAAATAAGAATTATCATATATATTTGGCATGAGAGCAAAGAGATAAAATTCGAAACAAACAATAAGAGTAAAGAATGGTAATAAAAATGATTGGGAAAAGAATAAAACTTGTTTAAAAAATAAAGTTAAAAATGGAAGATTTTCCTAACTAGAACATTTTGAGAAATGAGTTTATGTCAAAAAGTTTAGCATTGTATATAGATCATGAAAAAAGAGAGGTAATTATCTCAATAGAATTGAGGCTAAAGCAGAACATCTCACATTAACTAGCACAATGTTGTAGCTTAAAATCCTATATTATATGAAGACTGATAGATCAAGAATTAAAAAAAGATTTGTGTATGACTAAACTCTAGAAAACACTCCAAGAAAGAATTAAAAAAATATTTCAGAGCAGGGATACACAACACAAGAATTAAAAATTCAACACAATACAAGTACTGAAGTTCTAAACCCCTGCAACCTGCAGTTCTAATATACTGCAGATTGATAGCGACATTGTTATTAGACTTTAATTGGTTGCAAAATGAACGCAATTATAATTCTCTTAAAATATATGGCCTGCCTAGTGAAGCTACGGATAATCAGGATGTCTGATAAACCAATTTAGTTTTTATGGAAGTCTTAGGTTTTACTAACAGTGGTAATGAGTTAATTGAATATGAGGTTATCTTAAGATCAGGGTGACTTGCTAAAATTGAATGCTCTTTTAGTTTCAGAACTATGACTGTGGAGGTTTTAGGTTAGGATTTAAGCATGAACAATTAGTGTTGTCAAACAGAGAAATATAATTATTAGATTTTCTTGATAACAAAACACATCTGGACAAGTTGTTAACAAGTGGCTTCAATACCAAAAGAATGGTGGTTGATAAACAGCAAAACTGCTCATCAAAAACTGGTCCAAGGTCCTAGGACACACCTGCCATTTTCTAAAGGTGTTAAACAAAGAACTTCATAAAGAAATAACTACAAAGTTCAGATCAGTGTCAAATTTGATGCGGAACTAACCCGGAGCTTGTAACACAAATGCCACATGCGTTGAAATAGCCTGTAACCTAGGAACTCACAACATGTCATTGGTGTGCTATTAATTCTACTATGGACAACTGTTCGAATAAAGGACTTTGTCTTAGAGGGATGGACTTCCAAATAGGTTGTTCAAGATGGAGTAAAACTGATAACCAAAAGAAAAAAAAGATGGAGTAAAACTATATTCAAAGAATGATTTAGAAATTGGAAGAATGATTTTCCCTAGGACACCCAGAAGGCTCGAGACCAAATCCTTCTATCTTGACCAGATGATAACATAACAAAGCAAGAAGACCCAAAATGGACTCTAACTCAAAGGATTCTATATAATTTAAGTAACAAAAAAGTGAAAATCCAAGAAATCGTTGAATCTTTAATTGAGCACTAAATTGTGGACAGGACAATTGTGTTAGGATGAAAGAAGAAAAAGTAATGAGAACCCAAACTTAAAGAGGAATCTCCTATCCAATTATTCTTTCTTATATATTATGATCGACCATTAGATTTTCTTGTCATTAAGACATAACCAAATTATGCAGGCACATCCAAATTTAGCCGAAGAAGATCGAAGAGATGTTTGTAGAGTCCTAGAATAACATAGACTGTCACATGAAGCACGTCAGCATGTGATACAAAATGATAGGTTGCCCTTGAAATTAACTACAGAATTTGTGCTTCCAAAACAAGTGAACATGGCAACGTCAATGACAAGGAATGGATCAAATTACCGAAGGACAGATACTGAGACAATTAAAGAGATGCATTTTTTGAAATTAAAGAGAGTTTTACATAAGACTCTACCATCTAGCAGCTAGTAAAAACTGCTAGTGTATCAACCTGCATAATATTAGCAAAACAACAACACCAAAAAAAATACTACCACCATCAACAACAGAAACACATTTTCAGAACATAAACCCCCAACAACATTAGCATAATCTACTCTATAAACTTTGCAGCGAGATCAAGGGATGTAAGGACCAATTGTACAATTAGCACTAACTTTATTTTAGTTGAATGGTACACCTGAATTTTGGCTTCTCACCATTCATCACTAGCAGCAATGGTTTTCTTATCTTCATCTCAGTCAAGACTGGTGTCCTTCTCAATAAGCTTAGCCCATAATTGTCATTTCTCTTTTTAAAGAATCTCATCCTTTTTTTAAAGAATCCCACCTATTTCTGAATTGTTTATATTCATATGTCAAATTTGTTGTCTTATTGAACTTTTATGCAATATGTGTCCAACCAAGCTTAGTGAAGTGGTTTTGATGTTTATTTCCAGCATTCACCTCTTCTACGCACACTTTCAATGAAATCTCAATATTTTTATCACACCATTCTGCTTTCCTTCTTTTCACAAGAAACTTGATTGAAAGACATTTCACAAGCTTAAGAAATAGAAACAATGATAAACATTTATATCTAAAATTGATAAATATTTATCATTTAAAATCACATATGTAACACATCACTTATATCTACACATAGTATAAACATTTTAAATTTCACATAAAAATTTCAAAATAGGACAATGAAAACAAAAAACTAATTTGGTTTCAATTAACTTTCAAGAATATTTAATTCCACCTCACAATCTCCACAAGAATATGTTCAAGGGGTCAAAATTAATAATAATTAATGAGATAAACAAAAACATAAATCCAATCCACAATAATTCAAAGTTTAATAAGAAGAAAAAGAAATTGATGAAGAATTTGTTAACCTGTGATGTTAACAAACAAAGAATATATGAAGAAGGATGGTCTAAAGAGAAATTGAAAAACGAAGAGAAGATTGAGGGAGAGAGGCACATAACTTGTGAGGAACAAGAGAGAGGAACCAAGACTTGAGCATTGAGGGTCTAGAGAATATGGATGTCATGCTTTGTTATTTTGAAATTTTTTTAGGACATTATTGTCCAAGCATAATTTAGGGAACAAATTCCCAAAAAATAACAATTTCATAAACTGAAAATTTGAGCTTTAAGAAAGGATCTGTCAAGAACTTTTACTTTTGTAAAAGTTAAAAAAATTAATAACCAAACACTCTTAAAAAATAAAGAAGACCTTTTTCTAGTAAATAAAATACTAGAAGGTCTTTTAGGCTACATCCAAACAAGAAATAAATTTCTTTTGTACAGCATATATAAAAACATTGTAGTGTAGATAGTGTATGCAAGGGGTTAACAACATGTGGGAAAGGTGGATTAACAATATGTGGGGGTGGGATCTCAAGTGGCGAAAAGTGTGGTTTGAATGGGAAAAGGTTTTGGTAGGTGAACTTGAGTCCTTACTAGGGCAAGTATTGGTAGGGAGGGGAAGATGATTCAACCTTATTTTCGGTTAAACCGGCATATTTGGTCTTAAATTATTTGATAATTGATTCTTGCCAAGACTTACTGAAAAAGCTATTGGAAATTCATATTCCACCAAAAGTGTCTTTCTTGATGTGGAGAATATTTCTCGATAGGATCCCAACAAGGATGAATTTACAAAAAAAGGCATATACAATTGCAAGATCACCGGTTTAAGTGCGTTCGTTGCAATGAGAAACCGGAAGACACGTCCCATTTATTTTTTACCTGCTCGGTTTCTCACCTTATCTGGAAAAGATGGTCACTGGTGCAAGTTCAGCTCTCCCACAATCTGCAACGGATCACTTCTGGCAACAGACTCATGACTTGCTTGGGGGTAAATACAAGAGTTGGTGGTTGGTGGGGTGGTGCTCCATATTGTGGAATATATGGCTGCAACGCAATGCTATTATTTTTTAAGGCCATCAAGTAGATCGTGAGAGGTTATGATATAAAATTATCTTTTAATTTTCACATGAACATGGTTGAAGGCACTCCATAATGATCTTGCAACTCCCTTCCAGCAGTGGCAAGCAAAACCGAGAGCTTCATTTTTTGTCCTTTCAAAGCTTATTTTATGCGGTATTGGAGAGGTTTACGGTTGTTGAGGAAGTGTATCTTATTTTATGCGGCTTGCAGGTAGTATAGAATAAGATTCTTTTCTTTCTTATTGTCCAAACTCATGGATTATTTGATGGCTCTTAATCTTTTCGGGGATGTGCGTAGTATAAGACTATCTATTATTGTTTGCTAACAGATTTAATTATATAATTCATTGCAAGCATATATTTCCGGCTTAGAGCCACTATGCATTGGTCAATGAGTACATTCATTGTGCACCATTATGTCTGCTCCCCTATAACATGCAGTTTTCCTGCAAGCTTACTTAGAAATCTTAAAATGCTACCTGTCCTTCCTTCTATCCACTAACTTCATGATAATTTAGCACTATTCTTTCTAATGCTCTATGCTTTGCATTGATGGAGACTGACTAAACAAACATGAAAAATTCAAATTGAAATGTATTGAATGTTAAGAACTCACGATTCATGAACCAATTTCTTTTGCCTAATGTCATGATATGTGAATTTCATATTGTTAGTGCAACAAACCTTTCAAACACTACTTTCTTCTCAAGTTAGAATTGTTAGGTGAGTTATTCGTAGTAAAATGGGCAAGTCTCAACTTGAAAAAATGTTAATTAATGCCTATATTAGCGTTCACACTTAAATTTTTACGGGGGAGATTACAAAGTCACAACCACCTTTATTATATTCTTTAGATTTTTTACAGGAGCGACTGAAATTATCTGGTCTACAAATACGTTATGATAGTACTCAGCCACTCAAATGACATGATTGTACAATATGATTAAAACGGCATGACAAGTTTGTTTTGATGGAGTGTCAGCTGATAGTAGGTGTGATTAATTTTTAAACATCAACCTTTTTGAGTGGGATTAATTTTGGATAGTGAAATTTCTGGTCTATAAATGCATTAATCAATTTGTGTTTATTGTCATTCAATTTGCAGCGAGTTATTGTCATTCAATTTGCAGCTTCAACTTTCCTTTTCACTCACAAAAATGGAATTTGTGTTTATAATACTAGGCTTCCAGCAACCAGAAATCAAGAATCTTTTTTGTTGGACAAGTTCAAGAGTCCTGGAAGTTTTGGCTATTTGTCTCTTAACAGTAGAATTGGTTCATATACCAACAATGAAACACAATACTCAGATGTTACATAATCAAAGGCCAAGGATGATGACCAGACCACAACTTTTCATATGATCTAAGAAATGTTTTTGTATAGCATTTATGATTTTAGTTATTCACTTCAGAAATAAACAAAGAATCACTAAGATTTACTTATTTACCTCGCTTAGATAAATGACTCATACTACAGTCATACATCAACATCAACAATACCTTTAACCCAAGTTAATTATGGTCTGTCTGATACTACTACAGCCATCATGACAACAAATTGATGTTATATTTGTATGTCAGGTTCATCTCTTAATAGAAACTTTTAACTTTATCACTTGAATTTATATTTAAAGTATCAATCAATTGGGTTCTTTGTTGAACAATAAAATGGTACCCACCACTACCCACTATAGATGCATATGATGAAAAAGGCAACTCCATGAGCGTATATTCATGTTCTAAGAAATGTGGCTCTACCAAAAAAACAAGATCGTGAGCATTCTTCCCTTAGTATGTAACCACTCAAAGTTAGTGTTTAAATTATGGTTACCTTGCTATGTGTTCTTATACCTTACTAATTGGAAAAATATTTTTAACCATTGTATATAGTGCATCTAATCTAATTCTGTAAAATACAAAAGTATTCTAATTAAGTTTAACATATTACGCAAATCTTTTTAGTTTAACATTATATCAATCAATATAAAATAAAAGCGACACATTATAAAATTCATCCTTCAATTTTATAAAAAATTGAAACCAAAAATTTTAAACAATTAAAAATTAATTTGTTATATTGAAATCCAAATAGACTAATTTTTAAATGTAACATAATCTGTAAATAAATAAATTCCCGTGCAATGCACGGGCATGTAACTAGTTAAACGTTGTGAAATGCAGGAAAAAAAAACAACTAAATTTAAGATCCAAGCTTCGAGACTACACCCTCCCATGCAAATGGAAAAGTTCTATTCAACTAGTGATGCAGACAATGTTTAACACATTCATCAATGCGCGGAAGGCCTAAACGACGACAGATGCATTTGAAAATTGGGTAAATAACTATTTATTTTCACAAAAGTGTGATACAATAATAAATTGGTTTCCAAAAACTAAAAATTTAATCAATGTGCAAAAAATATGACAAATTTATCATTAAATTATCTATAAAATTTAAGAACTAATTTATGATTAAATTGTTTGTAATATTGATTTATTTTGACTAAGTCTTGACAAATCTTAAACTCAATTTTTGGCCTCCAATTGACTTTGTGATATTGGCAAGTTCTTGGATTGGCTAAATCTCCAATGCCAAGTTATGGTCTTATACTAAGTTTCAAAACTTGATTTATCCCACATTCAGTTTTGACACTGTCACATATATTTTTGGCTAAGTCATGGCCAGTCATTAGTTTAATTTTCGACTCCCGATTCCATGGTTTTGATCCGTTTTGGTCGTATGCTAAAGTGCGGTGCTTGATTTGCTATTGACTCAATTTTTTATGCCTAATCGACTTGATAATTTAAGCATATTCTTTGGCTCGATTAGGTTCTCATGCCAAATTATGTTCCAGTGCTAAATTTTGGAACTTAGTTTGTTTTCCATGAATTAATATGACTATTTACCCTATTAAAATTAGAACCATACCCTGAACAATATTACAAAAGCAAAATTGCATTGCTAGCACATTTAACACGCCAAATCACTAACAACAATGCACATGCTTATCACCCACAAACCCACAACACTATTTCAGGTAACCAATAACCAAAAGCGAAAATTAAGCCAATAAACCAAACACGTTTGTCATCCAAAACCTCAACGAAACATGACACAAAAGCAGGGCGCGTTTGGATTGCTCTAAAATAGACTAAGCAGAAGCAATAAACAGAAAAACAAGATTCTGACATTAGCAGCATATTGTGATTCAATTACAAGCTTGGCAGCAATAACAGCTAAGATAGCTCACTACATTACATGTTATTGAAACCCCCCTATGCCTAAAACACCATCAGCAACTTACACACCAAATCCTTGTAATTTTTTTCCCTATCTCCCTAATAGCAAGGGTCTCTTAAATCCCACATAAACCTCCAAAACAAACGAAACCTAACAATAAAAATAAAATCAAAACCTAGCCTCCAAATCCGTAGAGGGTCCTTCCTTGCCTCTTGAGAGCATAAACCACATCCATTGCCGTAACGGTCTTTCTCCTAGCGTGCTCAGTGTAGGTAACGGCGTCACGAATCACGTTCTCCAGAAAGATCTTGAGCACGCCACGTGTCTCCTCGTATATGAGACCACTGATACGCTTCACACCACCCCTGCGAGCCAAACGCCGAATCGCGGGCTTGGTGATTCCCTGAATGTTATCGCGCAACACCTTACGGTGTCGTTTCGCTCCTCCCTTTCCCAAACCCTTGCCTCCCTTTCCACGCCCAGACATTTTGCTCGAAAAGTTCAGTTAACAAACAATCACAATCTGCAACAAACAGCAATTAGAACAACAATTGAACGAAACCATAGGGATTAAGCGTAAGATGAAGAAAGCATGGAGAAATTAGCAATTAGTAATTGGAAATTACCGAGAGGGAAATGAGGACGAATAGTGAAATGTTGGCTTCGCGGTACTAATGGAGTGAGAGGGAGATTTTGTTTGGTATTTATATTATTACGTGGTGTTGGGGTTTGGGGACCAGCGCGTGGATCCGTGAGAGGGGTTTCGGCGAAGCGTTTTGGAGAGTTGATGGATTGTTAATGGACGGTTAGATGTGACATAAAGTTGCGTGCGGATCGATGACGTGGACGATAAATTAGATTTTTAAAAAAAAGAAAGCTAGTGGCTCCTGTCTTTGGCGCCTTTGCCAGTTTGGACTTTGGAGCCCGCGGGATTCTATATTTAACGCCCGGGTTTCATAATTACTCTTATAAACTAAATTTATAGTTAATTGAATAATTACTCTTATAAACTAAATTTATAGTTAATTGAATTAAACCGAACTTAAAATAACTAAACTTTTTTAAAAAATTGAATTAAACTTATTTTTATTCTATTTTAAAAAACTGAGCTGTTATTAATAATAATGCAGTGCATTTTAATTTTTAAAAAACTTAATAATTAATTGTTAACTTAACACTTAAACTCAACCATTCACATAATTGCATGACATAGTGAAGTATGACGCAGGGATATATTCTCACTCAACGATGCATTGACGCACATTTGTTGTACACTCTGACTCAACCTTTGTTGTTCAAGGTCCATACTCATTTGCGTCTTGCACTTTGGCTCAAGTTTCAATTCTCACTCTCACATAAGTAAGACCCTAAATTCCAAATTCATTTTTGGGTTATTTGATTTTGATTAAACCATTTTGCTTATACAAATATCCACTCAATTTATGGGTTAAATAATTTGATTCATTTTTATGAGTGTTGTAAGAAGATTGTGAATGCGAGGAAGGAGTTCGACGAAATGCCTGAGAGAACTGTTGTTGCTTGGAACTCAATTATGACTGCTTGTGTCGAGAGTCTTTCGCTGGGTTATGAGATTGGGTATATTTTAGGATGTGGGGTTGTGGTTTTGAGCCCGATGAGACTTCCATGGTTGTGTTGTTGCTCTCTGCTTGTGTTCTTCAAGCTTCATCCATTTATATTTCTTTTTTATTATTTACTAATATTATATATGTTATTGCTATTATATTTAATAATGAGTAGTTGCTAATGCTACATATGTTATTGTTATTACTTGCAATTGAATTCAATGACTTACTTCTAATCTCTTATGCTTATGATAATAGTAGAGATATAATGTATTTGTCCTAAAAACTTGTGTTATATTACTCTCTGAATTTTAATTGTTTCTTTTTTAGATTAGATGTTTACTTGGCTAGTCATTGGTTGCTTAGATACGATTTTGATATTTACATACCTTAGTCATTGGATCAATTACTATTGACACTTTTGGCCAAGCATGAAAACAAGAAATTTATTACTTTGGAGAGTTACAATATATTAGTTTGTCATTTATACCAATATATTGCTAGTGAGATGGTATATTATATATTTGATTTAAGACTTTGGGGCTAAAGCAGGATTTTTCCTAACGTTTTAGATATTGTTGTGTGTGGTGTGCGAATTTTTTATACCTATGTGTATACCATTTTTCTAATTGTTGCTTTCAACTTGTTCTTCTTTTTTCCCAATGTAGTGGTTTTTCCTTTACCCTTTTTGGTCCTTGAGTAGAAGACTCTTTTGCTGTTTAATAGTATAATTAGTCTGAGTTTGATTTAAACAATGGCATGCAAGCTTACTATGTTGTCAAGTATAAAATTCACTTTTATTAAGTGATTGATGCTGTGGAATCCAGAAAAGCATAGTTTGTTATTTATTGGTTTCTCTCTACCCTTATTCTTGCTTTTCTTATAGCTGAAATCAGATGGATTCTTCATTATCGGAGATAGTAGGACATTCAATTGCTAATACCTCAGATGCCTCAACCACTAAAGCTCCATCACCACATCATTCAAAAGCATTATAAAAGCATAAAACTTGATCAGTATTATGGAACCATTTTAAAGAAGATTCCAGTGCAACCACTAAAGCTCCATCACCACGTCATGCAATTATTATGGTACCCAAATTAAGTTTAAGGGGGGCCAATTGCTATGAAGAATCATTTATTGAGATACTCTGATAATCCAGATAAAGGACAAAAAGTGCAAATGGCGGGGGCTATCTATTTGCTTGCAATGCGGGATGTTCACCTTTATGATCAAATGCTTCCTCATCACAAATTATGGAGGGGCAAGTGGGTGGTGGTGTTCGTTCTTCACCGAGTTGTTTTAAATTTGACCTAGAGTTGTGCCGAAAGGAACTTGTGAAGATGTTTGTGATTGTCGAGCTACATTTCGATTTATGGAGAATGAAACATTCATAGAGTTTGTATTTGTCTTGGAACCACGATTTAGTGCCCCCATCATGTGCTACATTAACACGTGACATTTTTGTACTCTTTGATGAGGAGAAAGAAAAGTTGAAGAAATTTCTTTCCAAGTACTGCAAGAGGTTTTGTCTTACCACAAATACATGGACATCAATTCAGAACTTCACTTACAAGAGTTTGACTGCTCACTTCATTGATAATAATTGGAAGTTACAAAAGAAAATTTTGAGCTTTCATCAAATCACCAGACATTTTGGAGAGAGTATGACAAAAAATGTTGAAATATGCTTAAATGAATGGGAGTTGAAATGCTTCATCTAATGACCTCGGGATTCAACACTTAAAAAAGAGGTTCATGTTTTAGTACAATATGCGATACTGTGCACATATTTTGTGCTTGACTGTGAAACATGTAAAAGAATTTGTTTCAAGAATTTGTGTTGTAGTCAAGTATATAAGATCCTCACCATCTAGAATGGTTAAATTCAAGGGTTATGTTGAACAAGAGAAATTTCTCAATGAGGGTCTCCTTTGCCTAGGTGTGGAAACTAGGTGGAATTCAACTTACTTAATGCTAGAGGCAACAACCAAGTATCAAAAAGCATTTGACAGACTTGAAATGGAAGACAAAAAGTATGTTGATAATCTATAAAGGAGACATGGTGTACCTTCAAAATTTGATTGGAATGAAGCTCATTCACTCTTACCTTTTTTAAAGATGTTTTATGATACAACGGTGCAAATTTCTAATTCTTACTATGTCACTAGTAATATATATATATATATATATATATATATATATATATATATATATATATAGGAAATATTTGCAATTGGTAGGTAGATCCGGAAGTGTGAAAATTATAATGATGTTTACATAATTTCAATGACTACACAAATAAGAGTTAAATATGACAAATATTAGAGAACACCTAACTTAATCACCATATTGTTTTGTTTTTGTAAATTGGATTTGTTCGAATCCACTTATTCAGACGTTCACCATTTTCCTCATTCACTTGTTCCTTGCCTTGGCTCAAACAATTTTATTTGTACTGGAAAATATAATCTTATTACAGAAAAATGTAAAACAATATAAATTGTATTGAAAAAATATAAAATAAGATTATGTACAAAGAATGTAATCTAAGATTATGCACAAAGTATCAATCATAGTACCTAAAAATGTAAAACACGGTAAAATGTACAAAAATATATTAATTAAGATTATGTTTATTATAATTATTACCAACATTTTTATGTAGTAGGATTATTGTTTACATGTTATACATGAAATTAATAAAAAAAACACAACAAATTGAAATATATTTTCTGGAATAAGAATAAGTAATTCAGAAATATATTATGGACTATCTATTTGGGAATATAATTTTCATATTTCACGTCCTCTCTTTGTATTCTATAGAAAGATGAAATAACATAAGAGAAGAAAGAAAAGAGAAAGGATTTAGATTTGAGGCTTGCTAGGTGAAGTCAGCAAAGAAAGAAAATTGCTTACTCCGAGAAAGCTTCTGTTCACGTTAGGGTATTCCAAAATAGGACACTGTTTTAGAATGACCTTTCCAGAATAAGATGAGGGTATTTTTGTCAGAGTCTTTTTGGAGGTGAAGGAAGCAAAAAAGAGTCACTAGAAGTAAAAGCCTAAAACATAACAACCTTAAAGAAAATAGTTTTGGTGTTGGGCCGGATTGTGCTACTTTAGCACCCAAATAAAAACACCTCTGAAAGATAAAAAAAAGGTACCAAGGTTTATTTCCATTTCTAGTGTGGGTGTATATTGCACCGTCTGATTCGTGATATTTGTCAGTTGCTTTTTTTTTTTTTTTTGTAGCTATTACTATTCAGAAAAAAAAAAATTCATGCTTCTTTCTTAGGCAACATGTGCTTAACATAACATTGCTATATCATAGTTATAGCAATGCTTTTGGAATCACTATAATTAAGAAATACCTTTTCCAAGTTCCATCATCGTAGGTGTAGGTGTTGCATTCATAGCTCGTATAGTTCAATATTATGGCATCCAATATTCATACACTATGTAGTATTTATTTATTCTTTTTAGTTGTGGGCTGGGTTCCCATAATCCCACCATCACTGAGCACCAATCACACAAGGGGAAGAAAGTACTTTTCGAAACGATCATCTTAACTTTACGCAGTGTGGGCTGCTGCTATATGTAAATTTGTAATTGTAACGACTATCATGGTCTCCGTTTACAAATTTTTCTTTTTAGTTTTTTACCATATCTATTTGTTTTTTTTCGATCTTTTCTTTTCTGAAGGCTAGAGTGAATCCCTTTCGAATTTGACAAGATCAAAATTACCGATTAAGTTAGACTAATTATAAATTTCAAAATTATTCTTTTTTTAGTGTTCTGTACACCATGACAACCATATGTAAAAATTTCTTCCAAATATCTCCCACACCAACTAATCACTAATCAAAGAAAAGACTATTGGATTTCATCACTTTTATCATTGTTTGCATTTTTTGGATATTAAAACGCCGTCCATAAACCTAGCTAGTGGCGAACACACCGCCGCGGGTTGACAAATATGATGGTTGATGGGTCTGTCTTCTTTCCCACCTTTGAACGTTATCCTCTAAACTATAGCCTTTAGCTTAATTTGAGAGGAACATAGTTACATGGATTCAACTAAACTTGAGAGTACTATATAATACAATCCCGTATTAAACCTCAACTATCACCACTTGTTAAGCTAATGTGTACGAGTCCCTAATTAATGATCAGCTAAAATTAGAAAGTATAGCTGACTCTGCATTCTTAATTTAAACACTTTAGAGCAGGTAAAGTAACTGATTTCCAATATTTTCGGAAGCTTGAGATTGTTAACATGTTTGGGTAATTGTTTTACGTTTAAAAAAATAGACAAAAGTGAAATACAATTTTAAGTACTTTTGATGTTATTTTTAATTACAGTTATTTTACATATCAAACTGTATTACACGTGTTACAATAAATTTTTAATTTTAATTAAAAGCAAAGCTAAAAATATTTAACTGGGCGTCTGTTTGCATTGAGATACATGCAACCACTTTTATAAACTACGGCAACAAGAATGAGAAAGACTTTGTAAAGGACTATGGAGAAATGTTTTCATCCTCTTTATTACAAGTATACAAATAATCATCATCATCACCAACACCAAGAGTACCTTTAACCTAAATTAATTGGGGTCGGTGATAGATAAACTCAATGATAAATCGAAAAAAAAAAGACAAAGAAAAAGAAAGAGAAATGAGAAGAAAAAGAAAAAATAAGATAAAAGAAAGGAAATTTAAGTTAAAATAAAAGAAGAGTGAAAGGCGGAAGGGAGAAATGAAGAGGCTAGGAAAAAAATTAAAAAAAGGAACGATTGAAAATAGACATACTAATGGGTTTAACTTTCCACCAAACTTATAATTTTTCTCCAATCCGTCCTAAAATACATCGTCCGTCCATCTATATCTCACTCTATTAGATCTTGTTTAACTACCTTTTTCCAAGTGGGTTTCGGTCGACTTCTACATCTTTTTGTGTCGAGCTCTTTGTAACAAACTCTTGTTCTAACGGGAGCATCCACTAATCGTCTCATAAAGTGTCCAAACCATCTCAATCTATGCTCCTTTATCATTTCACACACCGAAACTACTGTTACCTTTCATCGAATATCCTCATTTCTTATCTTATTCATCTTCGTATAATCACATATCCACCTTATAAGTATACAAATAATAAGTAATAATAATTATATATAAAAGTATATGAGTTATTAAAAAGTAAATATCATCCTCTAAAATGATTGTCATATAATTCTTCTCAAAATAATAGTGACTTTGTTAAGGGATAATTCATCTCCACAAAAGTATTGCTCTATTTGCATAATAGAAATTGAATCCCTCTTATATACTTAAAAGTCTAAGTTAGCCGTGTCACACATTGTAGGTTTAGAAGTATTTATCTACATTGTTAATGTTAAGTTAAATTCGCCATTCATTAATACTCGTTCATTAACAAAACAATATCCATACATAGTAAAAATAAGAACAGAAAAATCAATACAAAAACATTTAACTCAAAAATCAATTTAATTATTTATTGATTTTTTTACGATTATTTCTGTACCAGAATGTCAACATAAAGTATACAACGTTCAATTTGCCACAGTAAACTTGTAGGAGTTAAATATTGATACGTTCAAGTAGCGCCCCCGGCCCTTTAAGCAGAATATCCAATGCTGGTTGATTGTAAACGGTACCTATAATTTTAAATTTTTTCTCTTTTATCTCTATATGTGTCTAATGACATATTGAATGAATACTTTTCCATCGTGATATAATGGCTCCGTATAATATGGATTTGGATTCCATGTTGTCATGTAGTCGGAAATATGAACAGTTAGATTTCGTTATACGATCGGTATTTTAAAAGTATTTTTAAGTTGAGTTTACCGAAATGATTTATGAACCATCATATCTTCATCCCATAGTTCTTATCATCCGACTGCAGGAATCTGGATCTGTATAATATATAATTTTTTTACAAATGTTTTTGAGAATCTGCTTTGCGGTCCCAAGACATGATTGTACCTTTGAAGTTCAGCTTGATAAGCTAATAATAATGGCCTTGAACTTTCGGTACGTAGCTGAGATATAGCTTCACATAATGTTTATCTTCTTGTGACTTCTTGTGATCGCTGCTCGCCGTTTTAGTATAATCCCACTGATGCTCTTGTATTTGTGATCGGTATCTGCCGTCATTGACCTCAAACAAAACGATGCATTATCATCAGGACAAGACTTGATTTGACTCTAGGCTTTGATTGCTTCAGTGAAAGTGCATTATAAGCTCAAAACTGCGCAGGATTTGGGTTGTGCCCCCCTAGCTACTTCCGTGCTTTTTCACAATTTGTCACTTTTAAGACCATCACAATTCACAAAGCTCCCCGCAAAAAGAAACAAAAGGTTCAAGATGAAGCAAAGAGACCACTCTTCACTCTTCAATACCAATATGGCAATATATGCAAATGTAACAATGGTCAAAGAAGTAAATTGCTTACCCTTTTGCTTTGCTTTCACCCTGCTAAAATCTAAGAGTGATATGTTTTTGTAAAGTGGAAAAAAAATGGCTTTTAGGTTGAGCTTGAGGACAAATTAAGAGCACTCCATTTTTGTCCAAAATTTCACTGTAAAGAAGTGATAGGTACATCACCCCCATAGCGAAAGTGATGGTAACCACTCATTATCAATTTTTTACCACTTCACCTTTCATATCCTTTTCAGGGTATCCACTTTGAATTTACCTTTTTTCCCCTCACAATCGTATCAATAAAAGAAGACTATGGTATAAAATATATAATTTTATAAATACATCATATAGGAAATAAACCCCAAGTACAACTTGCAAAAGTTTTTTATCCAAACAAGTCAATGCTCCTGCTACTGAGGCCTAGTCTATAAAACCATAAAAGGGCACTAAAAACTTCACCCCAGATTGAAGACTAAAACTGCACATGATCACATCCATGATTCAAATAAGTACATATATATATATATATATATTTACATTAATTACCAACTACAAAACTTAAAAAAAAAAGGGAAAACAAACTTCTTAATTATCTAGGCATGCTGATTTAAGCGTGCAATTATTTAATAGAACACACCAAAGGAGGAACTACTGCCATGAGGCTCCTGAGCAAGATTTGCAGGAACTAAGGAATCAAAGAAATTAGCCCAATTCTCTTCCTCTTCTTCCTCTTCCTCTCCATTTCCCATGTGACTCCACTGAGCTGGAGGGTTAATTGCAATTTCGCCATTCTTTGCAAATCGCCCTCTGATACGTGGCCTGCTATCTGCCAATGTCTTTCTGCAAGCATACTGATTCCCAGAAGAAAACAAGTTAATATTTGTGTTGTAATTGCATCATGGCTAAAAACTAAATAGTAAACAGTGCTGTGGTGGACCAATAGAGAAATATACAGTACACTGTGTTGGAGAGAAGTATAACATTTTTTATTTGTTTCTTTCCTCTCCTAGACCTTACAGTAATGGGGCTACTATCTAGCTAGATAACCCTATAGAATGAGACAAATATGTGAGAAGATTTTTCTTGCTTCACAAATCAGAAATCACACATTTCAGGACCGGTTGCAACTTGCAATACACCAACAGTCTAACACTAACATACACATGATATCACAATTATATATAGTCTATTAATTAATATCTCTTGTGCGGCCAACAGGTCTCTATCGTGCAAAGATAATGAACGAATCCTTGTGTTGAAAGAATCACTACTTCTATGAATCAGGATTTTTGTCAAATTTTTTTACTATTTCCCTTAACTTTCAACCCTCGATATGATTTTAGCATGACATGATGCATCCTTCTAAAGGCCAGCATGGTTTGTCAGCAGTGATTTACAGCTTCATTTGTCCATGATGTTCCTGTTTCTTTCAAATTCGTCCAAGTCTCACTTTCACTCTTTTTTTAATGTGAACCAAAAATATTAGCATATTTTGATGGAATATACAAGGGTTAATTAAAAAAATTGTTCGTAACCCTAATTTTGAATGCAACATCAAATCAAGATTTTTAACTCATCATAGCCCTACTTGTTGCCACATTGGACATTGGTCGCATTCACGCACACTTTTCTGCAATAAATATTGCAGATAAAACTGCAACTGCAATTTAGACTAAAAACTATATATTCCAAATTTTAAATCTATAAAAAAGTTTAATTGGCCCAACGCATATTTTATTAAAAAATAGATAATATATAGAAAGCTGTGTAATTTATTATAAAATTATATCTTAATTAAGAAAGAAAAAGACTAAACCTTAATTTTCTTGCAGAAGTTCCTCTGGTTTCTCTTGTTCCTATATCTCTCAATCCTCACCTTCTTCTCCTCTGGGCTATAAGGACTGGTTCTGCTCATTTCTTCTATGATCAAACTAGTTTCACTTGACAATGGGCTATCAGAATGTTGAAAATGTTGCATTCCATTGAATCTCTGTACAAAAAAAGCATGTTTCAAGAATCAATGTACATGAAATTGCATGAAGTACAAAACAATAATATTATGTTACAATGTCATTTTTTAATGTGTGTGCAATTGCGTCCATTCATTACACGATGGCTAGTTTCAATTTTCTCTAATAATTCCATCATCTCCAACAAAAATAGAGTTCGATTTTTAATTTATTCGTATTTGTAAAACCAACCGATACCTTCTTCCGTGCTTATTGCCTAATTAGAAATAGATTACATTAAATAAAAATAGTGAACCAACGAGGAACAGGTTAAACTTTAAAGGTTCGTGAAAGTACATAAAGAACACCATGGCCCATGAGGTGCTAAGCAGGTGATCATGGTTGTTTAGGTCTCAAAAAAAAGTGAACCAAACAGGGAACAGGTACGTGAAGAACACCATGGGGTGTGAAGCAGGTGATCATGGTTATTTAGGTCTCACGAAACATAAGGAAAAAAAAAAAAAAGAGTGTGGATTTTATACAATTTTTGTTGTTGTGAATTCAGGATATTAAAATTCATATGAGTCGGCTTTTTCTGGACAGATATTTTTTCTTTTTTTGTAGACACGAGTTTCGGATGGAACCTTTGACCTTTTTTTTTTTTGAAAAAAAAAGATTGTCTAATAAAATATATTTTTTTATCAGGAAGAATCTAATATAAATAATAAAAGTTATCTAATAACATGTGGTGTAATATCATGGGTGTGTAGTATTTTATAGTGAGACCATGGCCCATGGGTTTTAAACAGTGTTCCGCAACCGTACCACAACCATAATTGGAGTCGCATTAATCTTATTTTTCCAGAATTGTCTGTAATATAAAAGTATTTGGCTTACACAACCGCAGTTTAAAACCAGAAGTGAGACGTAGGTAGGTATATTAAGAGTGTATTTATGATTATGGGGTTAGTAATAGTAATAGTAATAGGAAGGAACCTGAAGGTCACCGGTACTGCAAGCTCTCCGTACGGGACCGTTTTCCGAGTCAACGAACTCAGCGAAAAGAGGAGAGAACCCAGAAAAGGGATGGTGGTGGGTCCCACCGTTCTTCTGCAGCGAGTGGCTGCTAACGCTCCTCTGCACTACTCGTCGACTCTCGTAATTACTAGCCAGCGAACTCGGCGACCCCATGTAGCTCGTGCACCCGCTGCTGCAGCTGTTGTACGTGTTGTTCGAACTCATCTCCGAGTAATTGAGTTCGTGCAGCGAGTCGAACTCGCCGTGGAGGTGGTGGTGAAGGGGAGGAGGAGCGGCGGCGGATGCGGCGGAAGAGTACTGCATTGGTGACGCCGTGGATCCGTCCGGGGGAGAGAGGAAATGGCCGAGGGAGTCGGCGGCGCGTGAGAGTGAGGCGTTGCGGTGTGAGTACATGGCGCGTGGGATCGGGAAGAAGTGAGTGGTGAGGGAAGGTAGGGGTTCTTCACTTCTTCCTACTAAGGTTGTGAAGAGTGAATGAAAAATGAATGCGTATGCAGTGAGAGAGGGGTTAGTATTTAATATTTTTTCAGTGTGGGGGAGATGCGGAACAAAACAAAACAGATTTTGAAACTCTCTTGAGAGAGTGTAAGGGAGAGACGTACGTGGAGATGATGTCACCAGCTTGAGCAAAGAGTTGACTTGTTCCTTTCCAGAATTCTTCAAAATCATTACAATTTTTTGAGAGTTTTAATTTTAATTAAGCTTGTGTCAAGTATAGTATAAGAGTTGTTTTCACTAAACACCTAATATTTAGGTTGACTCTTAAAAACACACTTAAGATTAAACTAAAGAGAGTTTACTAGACCACATACAGATAGTGTCCAACTTAAATTAAGCTCTTGACCAATTTATATATTAATTACCTCTATTTTTCATTTGATTTAATTTTATGTAATTCTTGCTAAGAATTTGAACTTTATATAAACATCATTTTTTTACGAGTTATTTTGTAAATGTGATAACTCTTAGAATTTTACTTTTGATTTATTTTAAGTTAATGTGAGATTTCTAATATATATATATATATATATATATTTTTCTTTGATGATTAAATATTTCAAGTATAAATTTTATAGGATTAAATATTTGGAGGTGATCCAATAACACCCAATAATAGGTCTAATAACTACTATAATATATTTTAGAGTAAATTATATTCTTATCTCTTTATTTTTTTAAAATTATACTCGATACTTATCCCTTTTTTTATACCTTACAATTTTTTTTTAATTGATTAGCTCATATTATACTCAAACTCCCTCCCTTCTAAACACTATTTAATAATTTAACATGAAGTAGAAACATGTTGGTCACATAACTTTTAATGAAAATTTATGTCTAAAATACTCTCATATTCTTCCTCAAAATCACATATTTAGTTTTACAAACCCTTATCTTTTTCAACAACTCATCTTCACTTACCACCACCACCTCCTTCTCCTCCCCCTCCCTCTCCCACAGAAACATCATCTCTTTCTCCTCATTGTCGTCCTCGCCCACCAACATGGTATCCTGGTGCACCCACTCCCGCCGCAACAATCACCACCACCGTAGCTGCTGCCACCACAATCATATCCACCTCCATCACCTCCTCGTCCCCCACCGTAGCTTCGACCACCATTACCACTACATCTGGTTCCTTGGACACTAGCACTCTCGGGTAAAAGTAATGTTTAAAAAGAAAGGGATGTCAGGTGCAATTTGAGAAAAATACAAGGGGTACGAGTGTAATTTATTTTAATGGGCAATTTTGTTTGCTCTGATATTTCATTTGACGTTAGTTAATGACGATAAGAAAAGGAGATAAAAGTAATGTATAAAAAGAAAATATATCAAGTGCAATTTAAGAAAAATATTAAAAATACGAGTATAATTTACTCTAATTCCAATATAATTGACAAAAAAAAGAAGAAAATGACTCTAATACACTTTTGAATTTAAGCTTAACTTTACTTTAAAAACTAGGTAAAAATGAGTTATTTTTTCACTTATATATACCCATTTTGATATACCAATGCTCCATATAAGATCTCTAACAATAACAACTTGATATTCCTATTTATATATTTATATGAACAAAATTAAAGTGTAGAATTTTAGGTAGTTTTAGTATTATTATCTAATTCAAAATAGGATTTATTCTAAAAAATTAGAATTCACTTTAAATATTAATCTTTATTGCGAAACTATGTGAAACTCTAATTTTAACTGGAAACTAGTAAAAACTTCTTATGAATTACCCATAAGCCCCCCTATTATTTATCTATAGCAAAAAAAAATGATGAGATAGTAATTTAAATAGTTAATTTCAGTTTGAATATGTGAGTTAACTCATCAATCTAACTCGATGGATCAGTTGACGCGTTATAAAGTGAATCACTTTTAAGTTTTAACGTGTTATCTATACTCAGCACTTGTATAATCTACAGGTGATTCAACCAATTTTGTTAAATGTACTTATTTTGTTTTTAGGTTATGAATGTCCTTGAAATTTGTATTTTTATTTCATTTATTTTATCTTTGAGTTTACTATTAATTATGAATTAATGTATTGTTCGCTCTTTTATATTTTTTTACGGACGATCTTATATATTTATGCATGCTTTTGTAATTTTGTGCATTTTTCTTGTACTTTTTAGTATTTTTATTTTTTATGATTTTTAAATCATTTGTCAACTTGTGTCAATGCACCATCCAGGATGAATTGAGTCGAATTCTATATATTTTTTAAACTTGACTCAAAAAAATCACAATGTTAAATAATTTTTTTATTTTTTGACGCACTAGAAAAGTGAGTTTAGTTATTTTTTTGACGAGGGAAAAATTAAGTTCAACTGAATTAACTCTCTTTTTGAGTAATCTCATTGAACCAAACAAAATAAGTTGGCTTAACTTACTTTAACACCTTTTAAGCCTTAACATTTTTAGATTTAGGTTTTTTTTATCTTACAAGTCACAACTTTAATTTGAATCAAAGAGTGTGAATCACCCCCCCCCCCCCCCCCAACAAAAAAAAAAAATCCGTCATTATATGAGTATGCTTAAAATCCTTTCAAATTTAAAGGATAAGACAATTATGTGTGCAAGTTAGGTCTCATTCCTTTAATATCTAGATAATCTTTCGCAACACTTGTGAGTTGTGATATCTTCATCATCCACCACATTTTTCATAAAAAAGGACACGGTAGACATGCATAATAGGTGCCAGGTTTCCTGATCCAAAACTAGCCTAGCCTCCTCCTACATCTTATAAGCCACACATCAACTTTTTCGTATAGGGACAATTGATTTTTTTTAAACTAGGATCAAATTGAAAATGATCACCATGTATAGCTAGTTGAAAATCAACATTATGTATCAAAATTATAATTTAACCATACAGGTTATTATTCCGTAATTTCCCATTATTCATGTTGGATGAGTACATATCATTCCATTACCATCATCTCAAAAAAAAAAAAAAAGTACTCAATAGAGATTTTCTTTTTATCATCAATTGAGAATGATTTTACATGTAGGAATGGGTTTGATTTTTTTCTTCTTCACATAATGATCAAATTAATTAAAAATAAATGTTACATAAAACCAGTATATTATACCAATTACAGCAAGGTGACGGAATAGAATGTGTTCTGTTATATGTTTGTTGCAATTGAAAATGGAACTGGACAAATTAAATATGAAATTAAAAAATGATGCACTGTGAGGTCATAAAAAAAGGTGGCACAATACTGACTTTGAAGTCTTATTTCTAAGAGCTTAGGCTACAGGATGACGGATCCATGGGGGTTGAATGAATTAAAAGGTTATAGTATTTTTTTTGAAAGGCACAAAGTTAGTTATATTCAATCACGAAAGTGATAAATTAAGATAAAGTTACAAACATGGTATTTGCATCTATTCTATGTGCTAATCTTCATATTCTTTGACAGTATTAGACTTCCAACTTCCAAGGATTCTATGAAGATTTTATTCTTTTGAAAATTTCCTAGCAAGTGATTCAATCAAAAAACGAAGAAGAAATGCAATGGATCTAATGACAAGTAGTGACATTGTTATATATGTCCTTTGCGGGATTAATCACTGTTGTTTTTTAAATATGAAAAATGTAGTATTTTGGCATTTTTGGGTTGGCCGACCTTCCTATTTGGTCGAACCTTAGATATTGGAAGCAACCACCAAATTAATTATGGGTGACGGAAGTCAAATAAGATCATGATTATCTAACCCAAAAAAAATCATCATTAAAACTAAATTTGGCTATTGTACTAGCTATAACTATATCAGTTTCTTGATACGTAAAAATCTCGGTGGTCCAAATCCAACTATTACGGATAATTAGTGATTAAGAAAGTTGTATCAATCTAATTAGAGAGTCATAAGGGTAAAAAGTGTCTCCTTAATTCAGTTCCAGTGGGTCCATGTTTATAAATTTGAATATATTAATTACTTTAATCATTGTCAAGTCACAATATGCCATGAGAGTAAAAAGTGTACAGCTATTAATATTAATTGATAAAATTTTAGACTAAATCATTCCTATTTAATTATTTTGTTGGAATCACCTTTAATCACAAATATTTGAACAGTGAAAAGTCTAGAGACAATGCTAATTAATTCTAATTGATGAGTGGTTAGTTATTGATGTTTATCTTGAATAACAAAAAATTATTCAATGCACTCATAATTGAAAACAAGGATATAATAGAAAAAAAGTTATAAATTTTGTCTTGAATTGGTAAAACATCTACTCTCTCCTCAGTCTTGAATTTGTAAAAGATTATTTTTTTAATTTTTAGATATATTAATTATTTTTTCTCTCCATATTCTTACTTAATTATTCTTTCTCCAAATATTTATGAGAAATAATTAAGTAGATAAAGAGATAAAAAAATTTAAAATGGTAATACTGATAAATTTTATATTTTATATATATGAAATAATACTATGGTCAGTCAAACAAAGCCGTTATATAGTTAACATTTATAACACGGTAAAAAATTAAAAATAATTTTCTTATTGAAAAATAGTTATTTTATTGAAAAAGAAAATATAATATATATTTTCAATTTAAATAAAATTTTTCCCTATTTATTACTTAACCCCTAATGTTAACAAAACTAATTTAAAAAAGTATTATTTTACAAAAGATTGGAATTTTAATAGGACAAGTTGTCAATTTATTATTTGGTTAGTATTGAGTAATAATAAATGTTACGAAAGGAGGTGCATGAAACATATATATCAATTTCTTTTTGGCATGATTCTTGTAAATCTTTCCCTTTTTTTATTCTTTAATTTATTATTCAACCAATTATATGCCGCAACCTTTTTGGTGTCTTCGCAATTTAACTAATGGGTACAATTTAACTATATATAGCAATAACTGACTATTTATCTAATGGGTACAGTTTAACTATATATAGCAATAACTGACTATTTATCTAATGGGTGCAGTTTATTTTGTGCCTGAAATGGTTTAATGGAGTAGGACATGCATGGAGGGAAAATCAAGATAGTGCGGATCATGGGAAACATAGATTTAATCTCCCATTAGCTAGATGTTTCATATTAGTTGCTCATTTAGTATTTTTTATCAGTATATCAGTCGGTCATTGCTTTTATATATATAATATATAAGTAATGAGTGTGGTTTCTAAGCTATAATTAGTTGTTATCATTTATCGGTAAGACATTTTATGCATCCCAGTCCCCACCCCCGGTGAGAATTTCAAGTCATAATATACTAATTTAAATGTAAAGAATTAAAGATTTATTTGGAATTGATTCTCGATCGGATGCCTTTCTTTGGGTGGAACTTTGTTTCAGTTTTTGCTAGGGGCGATTTCCTTACCTAATTAATTATTGGTTCTCCTAATTTTGTCATTGAGTTTTGGCCGTCCCTCCCATATGTGCATCTTTCTTTTGATTCTCCTTAATATAATTTGGTGTTTGTAAATAATATAAATATATATATATATATATATATATATATACGGATGTTGTTTCCATTTTTTTCTATGATTTAAGTCTCCACATTTTACAAATCAATAACTCTAGTTTAATTTTCAATTTCACATATTTTCAAAAATTTTAATTAAAAAATTCATTTAATGATGATATCTTAATTGAATATATTAGATATATGATTGAATTGGAACAAAATACAAAATATAAAACGTATACAAAATTAAATATTAAATCAAATTGTGAATCTTATAAAATATAAAGATTAAAATTATAATTTTTTAAAAAAGAATCAAAATTATAATTTAACCTACTCTATTATCTATTACATTTTTTTTTACTAAATAACTAATGTAGGACTCACAGGA